>JAOEHI010008361.1:0-34492 GCA_025447815.1 Percopsis transmontana | reverse complement strand
CCCCCCCCCCGCGGGCCCCCCCCCCCCGCCCCCCCCCCCCCCGCCTCCCCCCTCCCCCCCGCCCCCCCCCCCCCCCCCCCCCCCCCCGCCCGCCCCCGCCCCCCCCCCGCCCCCCCCCCCCCCCCCCCCCCCCCCCCGCCCCCCCCCCCGCCCCCCCCCGAGAAGGGGTATCTATCTGTGTGTTTCCGCTCCCCAGGAAGGGGTCTGAAGGATCTTAACCATCCAGTGATTAACAGAACCAGGCCAGCCAGGAGGTCTATCTGGGAGCAGAGGAGAGGAATGTGTATGTGTGTGCCTGTGTGTGTGCACTTCTGTATAAATGTATTATGTACCAAGGTAAATTAGATCACTGTATCATGTCAAGCCCTTGCCTTTATACACCCATACTAGGCATATTGTGCCGGGACCATACCATGTCTCCTTTAAAAACGCACACACAAACAAACGCACCAACGCACCAGCTGAAACTATTTTTTGTTTTGTAATATGCAGTGCTCTTTTAGAAAGGCAAATAAAATAGCAGTAGTGTGTACTGTATTTACTGACGACTAGGGACAGCGCTGGGTCCCCAGCGGCATGTAGGAGCTTGTATAATCTTTCTGAAACCATGTAATGAGATGAGGTCTTACACACTCGGCACTTGAATCTTTAAATGACCACATCAGAATTTTGTACCCATTTAAGTAAAAAAAATAAAACATTTCCATTTGTGATCACTGGTTATTAATTTTTGAGTGGTCCTCGTAGTGGCAGGCTAATTCAATTATGTGGTAAATGTATTTATCGTTTACATCTAAGTGAAATGAAACAAACATCAAATCAAACATTTGAGAAAGTGGATTGAATATTTATCTGGAATTTAATCGAAGAAGTAACGTGTAGCCTATGTCTCCGCCCACGGTCAGCGAGCGGGTTATAAATGATCATGAGTGTGTTTGACTTGCCAAGCTGTATTCTCTCTAACCTTGACATCTGATAAACCAGTCTGGGCTGTATATATATCCGGACCTCCCAGGGCACATGGGGTAGCAGGTGGCAGAGAAGTGACAAAGTCCCAGTTTTCTTAAAGGGAAGACGACTAGCCATCCTTCAAAATATTAAGGGAATTTAAAATTTGCCTGGGGCACAGTTGGATGTTGTGAGTGTCTGTTGCTGTGTATATGTGTGTGTGCGTCTGCGTGTGTTTGCATTTGTGTGAGTGTGAGAGAAAGAGTGTAAAAGTGTAAAAGTAAAACACGTAAAAATTTGAAATTTTTTTTGACCCACCAGAGGGCAGTATTAGAATATAAGCATTGCAAATAAACACAATTAAGTGAATTAACAACGACAGGCTAGCGAAATTAGACTTCCCTTATCTTTTTGCAATAATGCTTAAGGAAATTTGTATTATATTTTGTTTCAAAGTTTTGGTGAAAGATACGTAAAGGACACACACTATTACACTGAGGACGTGCACCAACGTGTAAACAAGTGGCTTTGGGGCGATGTGTGTAAGACCATCCTGATTTTTCAAGCTCCATGATTTGTTCTGCTCTTCACACTGGTCTGGAAACAGTCCATTCAAAGTTCTTTGAAATAGAGGCAATGCCATAGGTATCAATCAAATCATTACCCACGCAACTGGACCACCTTGAAATAATAAGAACATCAAACGTATATGAAGGTGGTCCAATCAGGGATTGTGAAACACAGGAATCAGGGGAGTCTGTAGGACATTAGGGGCTTAGCACAGACCTCTGTCGGGAGTCTTGGGACGTCCTCCTATTTTTCATACTTTTTAAAATGGCCTCAAGTCAACTATTTTAAACACTTTTTGATGCTAATTAGATGTCATTAGTGTAAAAATAAAACATTAGGTTTATAAAACAAAAATGGGCACCATGGTACATGGTAAATAGCAACATACCCATTTTAATATGGAATCCTAAAGAAACTGTTATTGTTGACAGGGCCAAATATACAGCCTTGTTCATAGAACTGACATAGGCTCATTGTGACAAAGAGGATCACATGAAAGATCGTTAGACTTTGTAGTGTAACGACCTCTGTGTCCTGGATATGAATATGTCTCCAAATTATTATTATTATTTAATTATTTATTTTCATAGTTATTAATTCTAGTAATTGTAGTCAAGTTAAAGTACAGTATATTAAAACATACATTTAAAACACACATAATCTTTTCTCTCTGTCTTTGTGGAATGCGTGTGTAAGAGTTTTAGTCATAAAATTCAGCAGGCTCACTTTTCTGAACAGAAGACCTACTCAAACATAAAACATTCAATAACTTGTTATGCTTCAAATTCATAACCTTAGCAAATACATTTTCAGAATCGTTATTATATTATCTCTCTATAGAATGTAAACTTAACACATTTAAATGGTTCATTTACGTTCATATATTATAACGATCTTTAACCGGAGGTGTTGATTTTAAACACAATTCCACACATTGTCCTGAAAGAGAAAAGATATACCATTTGTCCATGTTGGAAATCCACGTTGAAAAATGGTTCATAGTGGATTTTACTTCAGAGGAACATGTTCTGTCTCTGCACCTGAAAAAGAGAAACAGTGTGTCTTATCAGGCCACATACCAATGTGGGTCCTGTGGAGGAGAGGGGGCAGGAAGGTGTGGTTGCTAGGCAACCGATGGCCTGGTCAGGGGCGAGGTGATCTGCCCGACTGAGCGTGTGCCCATTTAAGGGTGGAATTTTGGATAACTTGTCAAACAAATGATATATACTTCTGTTTCTGTAGGACTGTAGAAAAAGGGATCGTGTTACAGCTAGTTTTGGAGGCAGACGGCTTGGCTGCACCGCTCACTACAACTGTCACTCACTGATATTAGCCACAACAGTGATATTGCTTAAATGTCACTTGAGTTCACAGATAATATTTTCTGCTTCACCTTATCTCAGACATTTTATAGACAAAGTAGTTTAGTGTGTCAGTTCTCCATTTGCACGATTCCCTTGGTCTGTAAAATGTAGCTTAGCTTTTTATGCGTAAATATCTGCAGATAAAAGCCTTAATGCATATATGATGTATATTGAAGCCTTAATGCTCTCAGTATATTGCAAACACCCCGCGACCTTGCAAATGAATATTTTCAAAGGTAATTACCCACAATGCCTTACAGTGTGCTTAATCATTGCTAATGAGCCGAGGGAAGTTCTGAGATGAGCCCTGCATTAAGCACGTATTTAATTTATGTATCTATATTTCAATACCGAGACCAGTCTGAATGTTCATTAATCAAGTGGCCATCAAACACCTGTGTGTGACTGAATACATTACCCAGCAGGGAGGAGGGCGGGGATTTGAGACGGCCTTCTCCAATGTGCTCCCTGTCACGGACAAGTCACGTCATAATTTAGTTAATCACCTGATTCACGTTAAGGAAGCAGGGCATGACACGTATAATTTATAGAGTCATTTGCATGTGAGAAAGTGCTGGAAGGGATCAAGGCTGGAGTCATTCCATGACTGGACACACACACAAGTTTACAGCCCTTAATAATGTCTAAAAAGACTTCACAAGACCCCATTATAAACACAGGCAATTAATGAATTAATAAGACCACCAACATTAAAGAGCTAGTGTGTATTCGTTGCCCAGAGGGGTCCCCATAACACATAAACACTACATGGGGTATGCACATGTACGGCTGTACAGTATGGCTGCATTTAAATGCTCAGTATGGACTAACGTTGGTTAAGAACCTACTACCCGACCGTTAGTGGAGCACGTTCTATTGGTATGCGAGCAACTAGTAGGAACACAAATCGAATATACCCAGCCGCCATCATACCTGTCCTTTGACCCGCAAACGATACACAAATTACCTTTACTTTTGAGTTGATGACCTATTTTGCAATGGCAGAAATGTTCAAACTGTTTGTCATCCTGATACTGACATTTGTACATGACCTAACACACTCCTTTGACGTTGCTGCAACCACCGCTTGCTTCGCTTTGCTCTGCCATCGTCTTTCTCTTTTGCTGGGAAATTCTTCTTTGGTACTTCAGGCGCCAGCTGACTTATAGGATAACCCTAACCCTAAAAAATGTTAACTGATGGGACCGTTCGACTACTACTAAATGCCTACTGAGTATTGGGACACCCTACGGATTGTGGTGTGTTGCTTTTTGCCTACTCTATACTAAGGCAGTATGAACATTTGGATACAGCCCATGTGTTTTGTCGAGCAGTGTGCACCAGATTGGCATCCAAATAGAATGTCAGTGCAACTTTTTCTGAAAGCAGTTACGCACAACTGGGACTTCATGGTGACTCGGGGCAAACCCCAAAAACTTCTGCTCAGGTATAATTCATGTTTACATTACAATACTACGCAAGATGTTCATCAGTGAATGGGAATGACTGATGGGAATAAATTAGTTTCAGATGCACAGTAATGAGGAACAATTGTAGTCAATTTTGTGTCTTCATTCGGTTTCGCCCAGCTCATCCTCTCATCCTCAATGTCTTCTCTCTCTCTCTCTCTCTCTCTCTCTCTCTCTCTCTCTCTCTCTCTCAGACTAATCTCCCACTTTGATCAGGCCCAATAGTGCTCATCAGGACTGCCTTGGCAACATGCCCCTACTTGTGTGTGTGTATGCAGGTGTGTGTGTGTTACTAAGAGAAGACTTAAGCCTTAAGAGCCTGAGTTCTACTAAGACAGCTTGACCTCAAACTGTGTCTCTGAGGATCTGTGCCACTGCTTGACAAGATAAAGCCAGGGAGCTTTCCCAGAGGTATCAGCTGTGTGTGTGTGCGTGTAAATGTGTGAATTAGATGAGCATTACACAGTATATAATCTATAATTTATCATAACATCTATGCTATATGGTATACAGTTTATACGCTATGATAATGTGTATATGTCATTGGCAAATTGTTCATTCCTCTTTATGTGCCATTCTGCATTTGAAGGTCATACCATATCAGATAGGCATAGGCTGTTTACCTGTTTATAGTGTGTAAGACTGTTGACAGAGATTAGGGTGTATAAATCGGTGTGTGAATGTGAGTGAATTTGCAGCGTGTGTGAGTGTGTGTGTGTGTGTGTGTGTGTGTGTGTGTGTGTGTGTGTGTGTGTGTGTGTGTGTGTGTTAAGGTGAAAGTTAAGGTTAAGCATTATCAGAGAGGTCCAGAGAGGAGCATAACATTATACTGAACACACACCACTCATACACACACACACACACACACATACTCTCACCTGCCTGTTTGCTGATTAGCGTTGTTCCGCCACACATGGAAGGTAGAGAGATGAGGTGGGGGGGGGGGGGGGTTATGTTTCTACTGATTATGGCGCACACAGCTCCGGGCGGGAGGTTTTCTTTTATTTTTAGATGTTTCTCTCTCAGCATGTAACAGCCCCGCTGTCGGGGAGCACAATGCGGTGCATGCAAATAGCACTTCATTTACAAAACACAGTTAGCATGCATCAGGACTCCTCGTATTTTGATGTCGACATGCTGCTCACAGGGCCTTTGTATGGGGCTGTAGAGAGTGTATGTACGGTGCATGTTGTTAATTGTTTGGATTTGAATGTCTTGATGTACATTTTTATGTTTTCAACCCCTTCTCCCTCTGAATTTAACATTAGATACTGTATACTGTGTGTTTTTAATGTCTTGATTTTTGTCTTGGAGCAGTGGCATCACCAGCGTCTGATGTTAGAATCATAGGTCTACCTTCAAACCCTTGATCAGAGGATCTGGGAGACCAAATGTCCTTTTGTATTTACCCAGTAACTCGGTAATAAAAGGAGGGACTACTAGTCACAATCTTAATCATAAATGTAACTGGTAAACAGTACAAGGTGGCCAGTACAACCGTTGCGAATACGGTAGCCTACTGTAGAGATACCTGTGTTTCTTTCTAAACATGGAAATGACTTCTTTCAGAATCTGCTACGTGACCATTCAGGGCCATTCAGGGATGTTACAGTAACAGACCCATGCACTTGGACCACCAACTGTAAACAGATTGTTGATTTGTGGTTCTAGGAGTTTGTACACATGCATGCAAATTCATAAAGGTAATTATGTCATAAGAGTCAGTGTGTATAGGATTTTGGGCACAATAGTACTACATTGTAAGTAATCCGCGTGATTGCGAGGCGGACACTAGTGGCCAAGAGGGAGATGTTAAAAGCTGCAACCATGCGTGCGGATCGGTCAGCATTATCTGGGAAACCGCTGGCTGTGCATATGACACGCCTAGAGCTGGAGGTCCCAGCAAACAGGAGATCAGGACCATCGGTCTCCAGCTGTACACCAGTCCCGTGGAGCTTTGACCAACCATCAACTTTGTCTGTGACCGAAACTGAACATGTCAATTCCAAGTCCCAGCTACACACTTAATTTATTATGCATAGAGATGTTACATAAATATCATTATTATGCTGTGTATAATGTATTCTGTATTTTACTGTAGATGTCACATTTTTCTATATTGCATTGTAATTATACAATATTGTAATTTTGCGCATATATTTTTTGATTATATAATTAATGATACTAAGAAGAATACCGACAACTAATAAAAATAAGACAAATACTTTGACCTTTCAATCTAAAGAATTGTCCTGTAAAATTGTTATTTTACAATGCAAATTCCTTGTCATATAACTGTGTGGATTTTGTAAATAACACTCACTATTTCAACGAATCCTGAAACATGCTGTGTTGTGGGTAGCAGGGATGGACCCTAATGTGGAGGTGTAAAGTGCAGTTTGGCAATGCATAATAGCATGAATATTACAAGTAAACAATGATGTATTTGATGTCATTTCAAATGGACATTGAGCACCTACTGCTGAAAGCCCATGGTGCTGGCCAGGCAGTAGCACAAAGCAAGGCAGTCAGTCACTCCGCTCCTATTACCAATGTGTCAGGGGCAATTTGAAAATGTGCTGTGGGCCGTTCAGACACAGTGCAGACATCATTAAACCAAGGAGAAGCTCTGTTCGGCTGCGTAAGAACGTTTGTTTAGAGGTTTCGGCTAAGTCCACAGAGAAAATACCGCACTAGGCAGCTGACAGTAGCAAACAGAAGAGTATAGGTATTATTGTAAATGAGTAATAGAATGAGAAAAGACTGAGTTTTCTATTACCCCTCTCTTGTGTTTGAACTCTGACTTGAAGTAAAGGGGAAAACCATCCAGGGATGACGGATGGCTTTATGACATCTGAAACCACAGATGATCTTTTCCCCAATCTACCGACTGGCCAACAAAAGACGGACAGTGGGAGGACATTACCGGTCAAGACACACACAATTCAATTACTGTGTTGCTTGTGTAAGTCTCTCACACACTCCTGCCTGCAGCCCCACCCCCCCCCCCTCTCTTGCATCCATGGTAACCAGGGAACTCAGAGATCACGCTGAGAGTAATTGAGACATTACAGATCAGGAGCCTGCACCACTATTTATGGATTATACTTTGTTCGCACGCTTCAAAAGCAACAGTAAACGTGTCGTTGGTCTCGACAGCTCCCATCACACACATATGCATAACTACTTATGATAAGCATCCATCTGGAATTTGTTAATTGCTTCCATATTTAACAGTACACTGGTTTACTACCACTATTGTATATTGAGACTTGTATTGATTTCATACAAATAGAAATACATGTTCCATCTGTTTCCGCAGACAGCTGACGGACAGTCGTTCTGGGAGAATCCGCTCTCGGGCCTCCAGCCCTGTCAGCTGTGTTTCTGCGTAGCGCAGCACAGCAACTCCTAGCCATTAGTCAAGTCCTTGTGCGCATCAACCTCTGCTCTCCCCTCCATGAATCTCATGTCTGCCTTGCAGCGCAAAAAGGAAAAGAGATGAGAGCTGTCACAGACGGGCTTCTGTTCCCGGGACACGGGATCGTGGCTCCCTTTCCCTCTTCGGCGCCCAGAGAGATTCATCAAAAAAACTTCCGTTCGTGCTGCGCGATTCTATTGCAGTCAAAGGCATAATAAAAAATATACGTTTGATAAATTTTGTTTGGCATGTGCACGCACATGCACACTACCCTTCGAAACTAATATTATTTGACAAACAGCAATGCGGGTTTTGCTTCTCTCTCTCTTCATTTTAGAAGAAGATTCACAAGTATTCTTACCATATTTGCAGATTCAATATTCCTTTCAATAACTATTGGCTCATCATCAATTAGCCAAGCTCTATACTTGACCTTAACCACCCCTCCTCCCACCACATCTCTCGCTCTCTTTCACTCACTCTCTCCATCCCACTCACACTTTTCATCACACTGTCATTCTCTTCCACACCTGAGCCATTAACACTGGCGATACACTCTCAGCATATGTGAGACACAAATGGTCAAAAAGTGTGTTTTAAAGGATGGTTTGTCATTTCACTCCATGTTGTTTGTCAGGAAGATAGACGCAAAAGAGTAACCGATCCATTGTCTATCTGAGGCTTGTTAATTAGAATCAGCTGAGTTTTGAGCACTGGTTAGATACTTAGTTCTGCGGTTTGCTGATCATATCACGTCATTATGCACTAGAGGTTAAGAAGGAGATCTTGCTCCGATGTGAAAAGTGATGATTCTGAATATATTAGTGTAGAAGGCAATAAGGCGAAGGATACAGTGATTAGGCTTGCAGGTTAACTACTGCCCCCTGGGTGCCCAGATGAGTGAAATAGTCTGATTTCCTTAGAGGCTCTGACATTGTTCTGTTTTTATTTAATGCTGAAACTGTGTGTGTCTCACATATCGAACACATCAAACATACACACACACTGAACATACAATTTGAAATAGTTTTTTTTCCCATTCACTCGTACCCTGAAATAAATTGAAATAGGATTGATTGTAATGAGATTTCAGTCCACAGACAACCATTTCCAAACAATCTATCTTATTGTTCCACTGTTAAAAAGCAAATTCATGTGAAATTACGTCTTAACACAATGCGGAAGTGGACTCTCTGCAAATCCCATGTAAAATTTGAGGTGCACGTATCTATGTAACCCAATAAAGGTTATCAGATTTATAATTAAAATCAGACGGGTTTATGGCCTTGAGCGCCTCCATTGCCATGCCTCATTTCTCCACCAACTCCCCATCTACCGGGCATATGCCGTTTTCCCTACACTCCCAAATAAAAAAAGAAGGGCGCAATATTCAGGATCCTTCAGGCGGAGCGCATCGATGTATGGAAGCCTTGCAGGGTAATTCCTTAGCCTCAACGGTGCAGCTCAGAAGGAAGCAGATGGGAGCTAGGTACGGTAGTGAGAGACATCATTTGTCTTCATAAGAGCCTCATTCCATAAGGGTCGGGTGCAGGCACACGGAAGGGAAGTGAGGAGGAGAAGGAGATGGGAGTGAGGAAGTGAGAGACAGAGGAAGGAGGCCTGAGGGATGTGGGTTATCTGTAAATGCCCGCAGAGAAGGACAGCTGTGTTTGTCTGCTGCTGGCGAAGGCGGGTCGAAGCCCCTTGTCAGCTCTGCCCGTCACCGCTAACTCTGGTGTAAACAGCTGGGGGGGGGCATATGAGGAGAGAATCACGAGGAGGAGAGGGGGTGGAGGGGTGTAGAGAGAGAGAGAGAGAGAGAGGGTGGGGTTGGCTAGGGTTTGACTGTGGAAGGGAGTGGGGAAAGAACGAGGATACCGTTTCTTTTCCCCAAATTTCAGTGGTTCTGCTCATAACAATCTTTTGTCTGTCATATTTGTCAAGATCTTAAAATGGAAGAAACCATTAAAACCATGCTGAAATTGCATGATAAACATATTGAACCATGGTTCGCCATGGTTACGTGTGGCTCATGTATTAGGTAGCTCAGGATTTCTTGAGCTGCTTAACCAGCAAACTTCCCATGGCCTCATCTCTCCAACAGATCCATAATGCTAGAGGATTCCCAACCTAATCTTCTAGTTTAATGTAACTGGTATCATAAATAGCCTATAAGCTAAAAATACACATTTTTAATCTTCTGACATTCTAAGCGGTCCTGTAGGCTATCTAGAAGCCACTGTCATATGACCTACCTCAGGCCATATTGTATGTCATGCAGGAAGCCGACACTCTCACTTAGATATATGAAAGTGTGTTGTATATAGCATAAACTGTAGAGGTCTGCGACTAAGTAAACGATGGCTGTTCTTTGGTGCCACATGTCCTCAGAGGAACGCTCTAATCAGATAGACGATTCTGTGAGAGAAGGAGGTGAAGTGAGGGGAGTCAGAGGGAAGGAGATATGCACAGAGAAAAAGAGGCAAAGGTGGCGGCTGGAGACACAAAGAGAAAGATAGGTATCTCCAAAGACCAACGTCTCATCTGCTCTAGCTCTGTAGTCTGCATGTTGATAAGAGTTTAATTACGGATGAGCGAGACAAACATTATAGTGTAGCAGCAGTGGGTGTCCTCACAAAACCATTTACCCAGAACATGCAAAACGACGTTCCAGGTAGGCAAAGCATTAGGGGAAACTATCAACACCAGACTTCAATGCTGTTTGATGATCTATTGTGACTCATCCTTGCCAGTGTTGTCTTTACGCCTCAGTGACTCGGTGGCAAGGGTTGGACTAAATCCAGCTTTAGGCCATTCTTATATCCACGCAGTAGTATGTGGCTCCACCTTGTGCAAGTTCAAGGAAGGAATTCCTTGAACTTCCTAGTCAACACTAAGCTGCTACTAAATATGTGACAAAAAGCTACTATTCAATATTTGGGCCTCTAGTACTGGAGAACCACTATAATAATTAAACCTATTATAGTGTGCGTTTGGTGTCCTATGGGAATGGACACAGGCTCTCAGCACACTCTCAGTTGCAGTGCACTTGGGATGTGGCTTCTGTGGTTTATACATTTATGGGTCCGTGGACTCTGTTATAATAACTAATACTAATCCTAATTTACATTGACAAATGCTAGTTAATTTTTTAAGAAGTGCATTCTGTTTTCATGTAAAAGAAAACTGACAGTTTCAAGTCCCAATACTGAACATTGACACAAACTAAAAATTACTCTGCAAGACAAGGCAAGGCACTTTATTTATAAAGCACATTTCAAACACGAGGCAGACTCAATGTGCTTCACATAAAAAACATGTTATACAATAAAACAGGATTTAAGAATAATGCATAAAAAGACATTGTAATTAAAGAATACCAGAGTAAGAGTAAGCATTGAATTACCACTAGGGGGAGATGTTTTTCTGTGGAATGTTCTTGCTACACCGACCTCTTATGTAACTTACATGAGTCTGTGAGGTTTAACTGTGGGGTTACTTGACCCATATGCCAGCTTTAGCGCATATCACATCACACAGAATAATATTATTTGAGGGAGTTTCAATGCTGCTATTTGAGGGAGTTCAAGCTCTGCTAACACACAAGACCAAGCACACACACACACACACGCACACTTAAAAATGTGCCCACCCAGGCCTATGTGTGTCTGTCAAGAAATTTCACTGCTCCTTTCTATTACCCCATATCACATGCAGCAATACACACACAAACACACTCGCCCCTGCTTGTCAACACATCGATATACGTGTGTGGGTACAACCCACATACACACATGTAACTCCTTACCAGTCTTTTTTTCCCCACTGGAGGAGCAGAGATGCAATTAAATTTTTTTCTCTTTATGTCTTTCTTTCTTCCCCTCCTCTGTAAGGTCACAACTTTTCCACCGAGGCCTTGGTTTCATAGTGGTTTGGATTTTCTAAGTGCGTGACCTTTTATAGCGTGTAATTAGCCCTACTGTACGTAACCCTAAAAGTACTATGGGCTGAAATACCAGCGCTGTGTTTTTGGGTGAAACGCCTCTGGTTGCCAGACTCCCAGCAATCCACCGGGGGAAGACTGGCAGTGGCGACAGGGTTCCCTCTTGCTCCGCCCGTTATAACAACAAACTCTGCTACTGCGAAACACCTGTCTTCCCCCCTCTCTAAATTGCTAACCCTCGTCTTTTTCCTTCTCTCTTGCCCCTCCCGCCCTATTTCATGAGAAGTGTTGGTTTTGTCTCACGCCATCATACTCCATCGTATTGCACAGGTCGATCACCCGTGGGGAGAGAGAGAGAGGCATCAGACACTGTTTTCTGGTCTGTGTATCAGATTGCTGTAATGATAGCATATCTGTATAACTGTTGTTCTCCTGTAGGTCCCTCAGCACTGGGCGAGTGATTCACACCATGGGATGGATTCAACTTTCAGCTGAAGTCATTCAAAATGGTGACTGGCAATGTCATTTCTATTGTAGGCCTAATGATAGAAGCTCTATTGTCAACACCCTTTCTCATAGATTGTGTAAGATGCAGTGGATTCTTGCTATAATAAGGTTCTAAACTGCGTAGCATTTTATAGCAATCTACTTCCTGTGCTGAACATACACTGAATGCAGGTAGTTAGAAAATATTATACACAGCTTCAGGACAGCTAGGTTCAGAAGATCACAATAAACTGTTAAAACGTTATGCTATCTCTTATGTTATGCCAGTGTAAGACATTATGTCATGCCAGTGTACAACATTGGCAAAAATATTGGCCAACTATACCCAGCTCCCCTCTTCAATTTTACGGTCCAACACTCAGCAGAGGTCTCCATTTACAACAAAGTAAATGGTGTGTGAAACAGATAGATGTTAATTCCACAAACATATCTTTACACCCACAGGGTCCAATGTTGGCTACAAGCTAAAATCGTACATACAGTATACCTAACAACTATGTCAACGTCATTAGTTCCATTACTTTTCTCACTGTGTTTCTCAGTGGAGAGGTGGAAGTCTCCTATAACCACCGCTGTGCCGTGACCGCCAACAGATTAAAATAGATGGGCTGTGACTTTGTCTACTTGGTCCTATCATTAAAGCTTGTGACTGACAGCTTCCTGTGGTTTCTTTTTTTAAAGTGGGAACTCCCCCAATATTCTTTCAGTGAGACACAACTCAAACAGGTAGTAGCAGGTCATTTGATGTTATTCACAAGCAGCTGTTGAAAAAATAAATTGTGACCAATAAATGAACAACCCAACCTGGTTTGTCTACTAGTGTTCAGTAGGGTAGCACAGCAGATAGTTAGCATCAACTAAGAAAATATTTAGGTTTAGCTAATGGTTAAGGCTAATTTCAAGTCATGTGTAGCCTACAGGCTAGTAGCGTTGGAGAACACAGATTAACAAAAGACCATTTTTTGGTATTCTAGTCATAGCAATCACTCCACAGTCAACTTTCCCGAAAAAACTTGCAGGGCTTAGATCATCGCTGTCCTATTGTTTTCAATACAGCTATGATCTAAGGCCTGAGATGCTTCTGAGAAAACCAACCCAGCTTTAAACCTGTGTTTCTCTCAAGGGACGCCATACCAGACAACTCATGGAGAATGGCCCTTTAAAAAGCCATGGGAAAAGTAACTACAATCATTTATTAGCACCTGACCATACAATTCATTTTTTGATATATATCATCAGAGGTAGTTTATGTATTAGAACAGGTGTGAGTTCTGATTTAAAAAAAGATTAGGGATGAGGGAAATGTAGAATATCCCATGCTATTGCAAGAGATCAGTTTTCTGTAGCCATTCTTTCCAGGTCCTCATAATTCCTATGTCAGCACTTTGTGGTCATAAATGTCCAGAAACATTCAGGCTAACCAATCCGAACTCAAGACAGAATATTGAACAATCAAAACCTACATTAATAGTGCTCTATAATTGCTGAATGTGATATGCTGGCTTTTCCAGACAACCATTAACTTACTGTTTGCCTAATACCTTTCATTTTCTGCCCAGGGACCGACGTTCGTCTAACAAACAGACGAAATTTTCCTGAGGTGGAGGTTCTATTAATGTAATAGTGCTGTCTGGTCGGCTCAAAGACACAGCTGAGTATATTTACTTGGTGTTAGCCAAGTGGCGGCCACAAAGACTGGAATGTGCGTAAGTGCGACTTGAAAGCGCCGGTTACCTTAACCCATAAAATAAATACAGCGCTGCCCGACAATTTTATGAATGGCTGCATTCATTCCCAAGCACGCTCCCAAATTGTCCCAATCAACTAACTTTTCAACTCCTGTAACTCCACCCATTTGAAATGTCTGAGCTGCCCGAATGTTAATTGGGTGGACATATGGTAAGGGGCGGTGCATGTTAGCAGCGCTCATGTTGGTATAAATTAGAGTTAACTTACTCTCCACTAGAACTGAGCGAAGGATAAAAGAAGCAATTAGTCTTATCTCGATTACGACAATTTCTGTACAGAAAAGCTTAACTAGGGACTGTCTGAAATTCTCTCCGTGAAAATTTTTTGTACTATTTATGACATTTTTGTATCTATTCACTTTTGTGTTTTTGAAGTTTATTTGCACTTAATCATGGCGTTTTATATCTGTCTTACACTTTTGACAATAGCCCACGTCAGTCAGGTAAGATGTTAACATTTGTAACTGTTGTAGGTGTTGTGTTTGTATGTAGCCATTTGTAACTGTATCCTACCTATTTATATCAAATCGTTTTATTGTTAAGGAAGTCAGATCATGTAGGCTACTTACTTTTTACTTACCAAAACTGCCATTAAGAAGGATAATAGTTTATTTGCCTCGTTTAGTGGCAAGTTACTGCATGTTTACTGCATGTTTACTTCATGTTCAGTGTCCTGATTCCTTGATCCAACTGTCTGTAGTTGGCAGAGCCAGGCTATTGCTCATATCACGAGCACGAAGCTGGATACAGATCTTAAGCAGTCTAGACATTCAGTATGATTAAGTAATTACTTGTCTCGGTGTACTCCACATAATGTTTCACGTGAGGGAGACTTTATTGTCTCTGAGAAATCAAAATTAGATTAAAAAGATTATTTTAACTTCTTTGATCAGATTTACCACAGCTTTTGTACCTGACTTGGCTATACATAGAAGTAGGTCTATATCATCGATTGTACATTGATTTTTGCTGCTAAACAAAAGAACATAATTTTGTTGTCATAGGGTTGTTTCCTGGTCAACATTGTAGGCCCATATAAGAACTCTTGCACGTAACAAGTAGCCTGGGAACCTGATCGGTAGATCTTCATGTTGATAATATATGACTTAAAACTGTCTAGTTTCATGCTTTAATTAAATTCGATCTTTTTACTCCAAGTTAAATAAAGAGAACTGGCACCCTCTTGTGGTTAAGAAGATACATAAGTTCAGGGCTAGTTATCCGTAGCCCATTTTTCAAATAAAATTGGATTATAGCAAATCAAGTCAAACTCAGTGATAGTGATATTTGTGCCATATAGTGTGAATGTGGTACGATGGGACTTTCTTTGGGGCTAATGTAAGTAATCCCAGGACTGGTCCGAATAATGCAAAAACGACATTTTTAAAACCCTGTGGGATAGTGATGGGGTTGAGAAAGCCAATGTCGTGTCCAAGTCAGGACCAAGTCTTTAAAAGGTCGAGACCGAGTCAAGACCAAGACCAAGACCAGTGTTTTTTAGAGCGTCCGAGACCGAGTCAAGACCGAGTCTTTGAAAAGGCGAGACCGAGACCATAAAAAACAGAATACATTTTCTACCAAATGGTTGACCAAACCTTTAAAGTGTTAAGACTGAAAGAGGACCTCGGCTGGAGTCAAATTAAGGTGTTGAAGGTGTTGAATTTTGTCATCTTAATAACTGCAATGTACTGGGATTGTGTAACTTGTAATGATCTCAGTGTAATGCAAATAACTATTATTGACATTTTGAGGAAATGTACTTTTTTGTCATTATTTTTATTATTATTATTTCCTGGTCACCTCGGTCGGAAAAAATGGTCTCGAGGTCTCGCTCTAAAAATCCAACTGATCTCAGTGTAGTCTCAGGCCGAGTCGAGACCGAGTAGCCTACAATTGATTTAAATTCCGAGACGAGACCGAGTAAGCAAAAAAAATAGTCTCGAAACCAAAACCGGTCTCGAGTACTACAACGTACCCTGTGGGGAAGAGGCACTCAACGTACAAAAAACAAATTTGAATGGACTGAGTTGAAAGTTAATTTCTGGTGAGCTAAATCTATCTTCTCCCTATACACCCCTTCTTCAACCGCCTCCAGGTGTTGTGTGTTTGTCCGGCAGTGTGTGAGTGCCCTGCCGGGCCGCTCGTGTGCCCAGCGGGGGTGAGCGCCGTGCCAGACGGATGTGGTTGCTGCAAAGTGTGCACCGCACAGCTTAACCAAGACTGCACCCCAATGGTGCCCTGTGACCACCACAAGGGTCTGGAGTGTAACTACGGCAACGATGTCACTATAACCTGGGGTATCTGTCGAGGTGAGAGTGGAGATATGCAGTGACGTGCATCATAGCCTTATGTCAAACTAAAGATAATACTGTAAGTCTCTTATCAGTTCTAGCCTCCAGTGTTCAGTATAGGTAGGTCATGGTTGTTGGTAAATAAACTATGCAGAGAATGAATGAGTAAAACTGTTAGGTAATATATACTGGGCAGTGACATACATTTGTCAATATTTACAATTAACAGTAGAGGTCAGTTAGCTTGCGGACAGATGCTTGGGGATCGAATCCAAGACCTTTTGGCTTGAGAACCTCCCTACCACTAGGCTGTTCTTGTTGAGGACTGTATAGTTTTCTGCCTAAATACAAATTATTTTGTGTGTCTTTTCTTTTTAATTCTGGCCCAAAACCCCAACATCTAAAACGCCTAGCAGTATCGAACACAAGAGATGTTTCAATGAGTAGTAGATGCCTTACAACAGCGGGCAGGGGGTGTCTCGGAGATAAAAATACCACCATGCCAGGATTGCACCACTAACTATGAATAGCAGGTTCTTCCATGCTATGGTGACAAGGAGTCTGACTTCCTGTGCTCCCTGGTTTCAAGTGACCTTTCCTGACCCCAGCCTCCAGAGCTTAATGTTCTCCCATTTGTTTTTGGGTTCTTTAATCATTTCGTGTGATGTTCTAGTCACAAGACATTGCACAACACGGTCAGTCTATTGAAACAAGAGAATGCGGTAAATCCCATTCTTTCGCCATATCTATGATTGTCAGGCTCTGTCACAAGTTCATGTAGACTTTAAAACAGGACCTTGTCTTAACAAAACTTGGTGGACACATTGTGGACAACTTTAATAAATGAAAATTACTAGATAAAGTACAGTTTGATTGATAATGCTTTTTCCACAAGGTTATTAATCACTCCTCATTTTCTCTTTCCAGCCAAATTGGAGGGCCGAACGTGCGAGTATAATGGTAGAATCTACCAGAATGGCGAGAGCTTTCACGCCGGCTGTAAACACCAGTGTACCTGTATCGACGGGGCCGTGGGATGCGCCCCTCTTTGTGACAATCGTCTGCCACCAGCTTC
The DNA here is from genome assembly GCA_025447815.1 of Percopsis transmontana. Lineage (NCBI taxonomy): Eukaryota > Metazoa > Chordata > Actinopteri > Percopsiformes > Percopsidae > Percopsis > Percopsis transmontana. The sequence continues at coordinate 17,156 of JAOEHI010008361.1, read as the reverse complement.
CCCTACCTGCCCCTACCCTCACTTGGTCAGGGTGCCCGGGCAATGCTGCTTCACCGTGGACTGCCACAAGGGCGTCTGGCGCCTGCCACCCAAACACCAGGTATGTTTGTATTGCCCACTCCCGTATCCCATCTGCGGCCATTATGCGGCATTCTTCGCAAGTGCAAATGTGACTTGTGGGACACTGTGGGTCACAAAATGGCAGAATAAACAAAAGCAGTCCCTTTTATAGTTTGCTGTAATTAGAATAGCATGCGTCTTTGTAGGGTTTGTGTTGCAATACTGAACAGTGAATGGGTATTGATAAGGAATGCGTCATGTCTTGATTGATTGAGTTTATTTTACATGCTCCATTAAAGAGCAGATAACAGCTATCGGGTAAAGGGCTTCATGCGTTTGTTGACACAACCAGCACCGTTTGTGATATCCTAAATTTGTCCTAAAATATGGTATCAAAATGCATTTATTTACAACCTTTCCTTTTAGTAATAAAGTATATTGGTTATGAACTACATATACAACATCCTGGCAAAACACATAATAATGACACATGGGAGACATTTTCTATTTATGACTGACTCACCTCAGGCCAGACTTCACTTCAAGCCGGTGCCATACCGTCCTGGCAATGAGCTGGTAGACAGCAAGTCCAGTGGCTGGGAGAATGAACACGGCTACAATCACTTACCTGGTAAGAGAAGGATGTGTGATCGCTGTCATTAACATTTCCTTATCTGTGAATGTACGCCATTCACAGGTGAAATAGTGGCTCGACTATTGCTGCCATTTGCTCTGAAATATAGCCTACTAAAATGTATTTAAATGTTTCGTCATCCCCTGCTCAAATAACAACCATTAAATATTATTGTTTTTCTTATTGTGTTGTTGATTCTCTCCTATGCTACAGTTTACAATAGTATAGTATGTGGTTTTCAACCTCCTCTTCTGTTGCTATGACACTGTCCAGTGTGGAACCACCTGAAACAGCGGTGTGTGATCCAGACTTCCGACTGGTCCCAGTGCTCTCGCAGCTGTGGGACGGGCGTGTCTTCTCGCATCACCAATGACAACCCACAGTGCAAACTGGAAAGAGAGACGAGAATATGCACCGTTCGACCATGCCACGACCTAACCGTCCAAACTAAGGTACATGAGAGAGAGAGAGAGAAAGAGAGAGAGAGAGAGAGAGATGTGTGTTTGTTTGTGTGTGTGTGCATGCTCATGTTTGGTTGGCATCTCGGGGCAAAATGGGAGCAAAGGTTACACCTTATTTCCCTGGCAACTTCTTATCAGTAGAGATAAAATATCTGTCACAAAATGAAACCCCCACTTCTCATAGCGCTTATCTATAAGTTGTGATATCGCAAATATATCTGACTATATGTGTCTAGCAGGAGAAACACATTTGTACCTGATGGAACAGATCAAAACAGCTCAAGAACTACAGTATGAATCAGATACTGTTTATGTAGAAATAAGGCCTTTGTACCAAGGCCATCCTTATCCAATTCACAGCACAGAGATTATCTTGGAGCTAGGGTTCTTTCTGGAAGCCAGGCTCTACATCCAGTGGGAAATGAACAGCGCTGATTTACTCTGAATAGTGTTTTGGTGGCAGGCAGGCGCCTTTTTAAATATAGTCCCCCACCCCCTACATTCCTGCCAAGCAACTGTCCATAGCTAGGCCATGTCTGTGTACTTAGAGCCAGGCGAAGTGGTGTGTCTATTTTAATCCTCAATGTTGGACCAACACTGTGGACTTGAAGCTCTGTCTTTCTCTCTGTGACGCTCTGCTCGGATAAGTTAATTATACTAGTGCTAATAACGTGCGAGGGTGTCAATTTGTTGAAACTGAAAGTAGACTTAAAATGATGCGAGTTAGAGTAAATCTTCAAGTGAATCCCCCTGTCACAGTCAGACATATTTCTTAATGTGACTAATGGGTTTGAGTGGGAAGCTGCTTATGTCTACTTATAATAAAGGACACACAAAAGTTGTTTATGGAGATCATCAGAAAATCATCCTGGAATTGCTGCAGAAAATTACATTTTTGTGCTCAATTATTTATGGAGAGGAATTGAAACATAATACTGTCTCTGAAATGACATTGTGTTATCCTTAACGTCCAACCACAGAAAGGAAAGAGGTGTTCCCCGACCCACAAAGCCCGTGGACCCATTCGGCTCTCCTACGGCGAATGCCTGAGTGTGCGTCTGTACCGACCCAACTACTGCGGAGTGTGCACGGATGGCTGGTGCTGTTCCCCACGCCGCACGCGCACTGTCCCCGTGGGCTTCGTTTGCCCCGACGGCGAGCGCTTCCAGCGGTCGGCCATGTTTATCCAGGCATGTAAATGCAGCGACGACTGCAGCCACCTGAACGAGGCAGCCCTGCCGCCACAGCACTGGATGTATGGAGACACACACAAGTTTATCGACTAATTTGCTGGCTTCCATGTGGGAGTGGATATTCTTAATTCCGCTTTCTTGGTGAAGGAAGATATATTTTTAGGACGAGGAGCCTTTTTCACACAAGCAGGGCAGGTCTATGACTTTGGACACTAACCTAACCGTCATGACTACAGGCCATAAAGGACCAGCCTGCAATTTGTCAGGTGTCATATAGGCAACCTTAAAATGTAATATTTATGACTGGAGTGGACTGTAATGTACGCTAACCTGCTCCTGTTGAAACAGACTTGGGTCCTAATATAGAGTCCTGAAGCAGCCTTGAACTTTGTGGAACCCAGGGCCCATCACCGGGCCAGGGTTCAAGCTGAGCAAGGCCAGAGCCAGACTGCACTGTGTTCAGCACTGAATTTTATGTGCACACGGCTCTCTAAATGTATTCACCTAATCTACATGACCAGCCAATGTGCTGTGGTGTTAACCCCACAGCATGAAAGCACTGTGAACAATACATATCACCCATGTAGCTACAGGGTAAACTATAACCAGCATTTAGCTTCAGACCCCAAATGGAGGAACATTTATTTATTTCTTTGTATGTTCATCAAACTATAAAATTTCAGGTAACAGTGATGTATTTCCTGTATGCTCTGCTGAAAAATCAAGCCATTGATAAGTAAAATTACCAGTGGTAAATAATGAGTCTTTTTCCTTGCAGCCTAAGTGACTGTTGTATAAAGAGGGAAACGCTATCCAGAACTGTGACAAGTGTTCAGCATAGCCTGGACCAATGATCAAAGTTTTCTTTTATTACATATAAAATGCTTATTGAATTCCAACATTGGATCACCCTGTATTATGTAAATACATATGAATTTGATCCCACGTCTGTGTCAGTCTTCTACTTTATAGCCATAACAGGTGTTGGTCAAGATATACTATACAACTGGCCACTGTGCTGAGATTTCATGTTTAGATTTATTTTAACTCAACTCATGCAGTTTCAAATGATCCCTGCTTTGGCAGTTGACAGAGCAGCAAGAGTTGGTGCAATGGTTTTCTCTGGAGCTCCTAGCTGTCCAAACAGTGCCCTCTACATGTGAAGTACTTTAAATGCATGGAAAAAGCAAAACAGTAAATTAATAAATATCAATTTATCACAGCCACAGTAGCTATTCCAATAAACCATTACTAGAATAAATTTTTTAAAGCATAGAATTTGTGTCCGTACATTTTTATTGCTGTTGACATCCACATTTAGTATCTTAGACACTTAATGGCCTAGAATTAAAGCAAACACAGTAACATAAATTGTATAAAAGTTTATTAACCAAAACAATATAACCAAGTTTTACCAGAAAAAATAAAAACCAAAAATCATTAGGGACACAATAAAATAAAAAAGCATTTTTGGGCTTCTCAAAGGGGAGAGAGGGCGATTTTAAAACAATTTTCGTTGAGAAAAATACATTGACACTCGGGGGGCCACATAGTCCTCAGTGGAAAAGGGCTTTAGGCTCATCTGGACTGTTCAACTGAAAGAAAGAGGGCAGAGGTTATTTTAAGCTTTAAGACACGTTTAACATGACTGAAAGTGATATGCCCCTATGACAATGTTATTCAAGCTAAGAAGCAATAAAATGCTCCATTTGTTTCCTGCAACTGTACAATTCTGTACAATTCCAGAACAAGAGGAAAACTACTTACTGTAAGTGGAGATGTCAATCTCCTCTGGGAGCTCTGCTACGTTCACTTCAAAGCGGTCCTGCACGTCGTTCAGGGTCTTGGCATCTGTTTCATCAGACACAAAGGTGACAGCCAGGCCTTTGGTTCCAAACCTACCAGCACGAGCCACCTGGGGCAGAGAAAAGAGGTGAGGTCAGGGAACATGGGAAAGCACAGCACAAGGCATAAGAAAAGAATACAGACCCATTTCTGATATGCTAATCAAAAGGAGTAGCAATTAGTAAGAAAACACAATTGTGATTTACAATTACAACAATTTGGTCATTTAGAAGACGCTTTTATCCAAAGTGACTTACAAATACATGCTGCTATTACATGGAGCAGATAGTGGTTAGGCTACCACACCACAAGACTATCCTGCCCCTGATTTGTGTTATATAGTCAACATGATAACTAGACTGACTCTGTGGAGGTAAGTGTCAGAATCCTCTGGCATGTCATAGTTGAAGACAATGTTGACTCGCTCTATGTCCATGCCTCGCCCGAACAGGTTGGTGGCCACCAGAATACGCCGTTGGAAGTCTTTAAATTGCTGGTAGCGAGAAAGCCTGAAGGAGGGATAACAGCAGCATTAAAACATTTATAGAAATCCATACCAACATTCGTACACACGCACACACCATTTTCTCCATTCAACTTTCTAGATCTATTAAAACCAGTAAGGACATACATGTACAGTAAATACCAATACAATAGGCTAGAGCATTGTGGCAATTTAAACAGTAGTTCCAAACGTAACAATACTAAACATCTTAAAACACAGCAAGGTGCATGCCAATAATATAATTATCGTCAATCAGTGTAATATTCTAACAACAAATGTATGTATTATGAGTGGGCTCCAACAAAAAACATTGTCCCTGCCCCCGTGCGATGTCAATAAATATCACCCACCTCTCCTCCTGTTGCATACCCCGGTGGATGGCAATGGCGGGGAAGTTCTGCTCCACCAGCAGCTGGGACAACGCCACGCAGCGCTGCACCGACTTCACGAAGATCACTACCTAACAGGACCCGTCGGCCAAAAAAAACAGTTAGGATATGCGAATAATGTAGGCCAGTGGTTATCAAACTTTGGGTCAGGAGACCCCTCAAGATGCATTTATATTTTTAGCATTTCTAGTTTTGTTATCATAAATAAAAAACAATTTTTTATTTTTTAATTTTATATTTTTTTTTAAACTTAACATTTGTTTGTTAAACAAACATACGTTAAATGTACAAATGGGGGTAGAACAAACATTTTAGCATGGATAGAATCTAAACAATTTTTAATGATGAAAGAAAAGTTGTGACAAAGATCATTTGATTGTGGCACTGTGTAGCTGCAAGATGCATGGCAGATTTATGTCAATATATTGACATAAATTCACAGATACAACTATATTTTGTGCGAATATTGGGCAATAATATTGGCCCATCAATATACATCTATACTGAAAACCTCTGACCTAATTAGTAGCAGAAATAAAGACTGAACCAGCCTATAACCATGCATGTGTACATGGGTAGACAGAACGAGCTAAATCCTCATAATGGAGTAGCTAGCTCAGTAGAAAAATGAGTAAAAAAATAAACGAAACGCAGTTCAGTTGACACCAACAGCTCCACCCGTCAAGCAAAACAAGTGAGTGTACATGTACCTGGTTGAACTCCAGGACGTCTAGGAGGTCAAAGAGCTTGCGGTTCTTCTCACTGTCCTTTAGTTTGCAGTAGTACTGCTGAAGGCCGTGGAGGGTCAGCTTGGTCTCATCATCCACAAACACTTCCATGGGCTAAACAGTAACACAGAGGAGCCTGGTGTTAGTCATACTCTGGTTCTCAGGGTTAAAGATGTTCGGATGTGGGCAACAACAAACAGGTGTTTAGGCAAGATAGAAATTTCAAGCCCCCATAACAAATACATGGCGGGACTCGGGTGAAAAGAGAAATGTACTGTACATTCCTGATAAATAGTATGAATATAATCAAGCAGTGTATTACATTATTATTGTTTAAATAAATAACGCTATATTGAGTATTTGCCTCCCCGATTGAACACAATTAGAAAAATACCTTCCAGAGAAGGTTCTCTATTGACAGAGCTATATTAGCAACTCCCAATTAGTTGCATGTGGAACTTCAAAAGCAAGCCTATCTTACACTCATGAAAAATATCCCTGTTTAGTTTATGTCTTCATGAACCTAACCAACTCATTCTAATAACTCTTCTGCAAGGTAGGGCAACTAATACGTGAAACAGCAGATTTAGTGCACTGGTGAAAGAACCGTGGTTAATTCCACCTTTCTGGACCCATTTTTTTATTTTTTGCACCACCGCCAAATCTGCACATATTTTAGCAATGCAATTATGAACATGGTTTTGATTAAATCTGTTCCCATGGACAGCGCCAGAGCCAGGAGGAGGGACTGCCCTGACCCAGGCAAACCTTCCAAGGACAAATCACTCTGACCCTCTGTTATGGCCACTTATGACACGGATAGTCACAAATGGGCAAAGCTAAGAGGGACATGGTTAAGAGCCCTGCCCTGGGCACAATTTATTCCTTTCTGGCGTTTCTTTCCAAGCAGTAATCAAGATCAGCAAGGCCCGATATGACCAATACAAGTTTATGAAGCATATAAAAACTCACATCTTGCATAAATTTGCGACAAACCGGGCGGATCTCCTTGCTTAGCGTGGCACTGAACATCATGCACTGCTTCTCATGAGGCGTTAGCCTGAAGATGTCTTGGACGTCACCCCTCATGTCTGGCAAAAAAAAAAAAGTTTATTTGTACAGCCCTTAATGAGCGCAAATCTCACTCAATGAGGCTTTTACTGCATACGCCATTTACTATAAATAAAGCACAACATTAAAAGTGATAACAGAATGATCCAACCCCAAAGACAACTTGAACCCCCTTAACTTAATGCTCATCAAGATTGTAGCACGTGGTGTTTCAGGTTTACAAGACCAAAGGGCAAGAGGGAACATTTGAGTGACTCGAGTAAACGGTGCCTTAGCTTTTTGGGGAAACAAACAGCGATCAGCCCCATCTTCCATTCACTCACCCAGCTGCTCCAGCATCTTGTCACACTCGTCCAGGATGAAGTGTTTCACATTTTTCAGGTTGAGGGTCTTGTTGCGGAGGAGGGCGAGAATACGCCCTGGCGTTCCTACAACAATGTGGGGGCAGTTCTTCTTAAGCACTTCCTCGTCCTTCTTGATGGCCATACCACCAAAGAACACAGCTGCCTTGACAGTGGGCATGTACTTGGAGAAGCGCTCGTATTCCTTGCTAATCTGGAAGGCCAGCTCTCGTGTGTGGCACATTACAAGGACTGATACCTGGTGGACAGGAAATGAAAGGTATATTAGTCTAACAGATAGTTGTTTACTACATAAATATTAGACATTAATTCCCACTTGGATTAAAACAAAACTGTAACCCTGGTTCGGTGACACAGGAGATGCCATGACACAGGAGAATAGAAACAGAAGATAAATATTTCTGTATATGGGAAAAAAAAACTGACATTGTACTACTATTTAACAGCTGCTATCCATATACAATGACACAGATGATAGGGCAGGCTTTGTGTCTTGCTCAAAGTCACTGAACAGCACACAAAGACCAAAAACCTGTTGGATTTGAGTGGACAAAAATATATTAATTTTTTTCCATACTAACCTGACCATCTACGGGTTCAATCTGCTGTAGGGTGGCCAATACGAACACTGCCGTCTTTCCCATACCAGACTTGGCCTGGCATAGGATATCCATGCCCAGGATTGCTTGAGGAATACACTCATGTTGGACTGAAATAAAGTGGCAAAATAAGGCTTGTATGAAGACAACTGTAACTATTGCAGAACACTTAATCAGCTCCATCTATGCAGGATGCAACAGCCGATCTGCATTCAGGGGAGGGTTGTTAAAATACAAACAGTACAGTTTTTTCAGAAACAGGGAGAGACGCAGTAGGGAGTGTGCTGCGTGTTTACAAGTTTGTCGACATTATGCGACGGCCCCCCCCCTCCCCCAACAGTCAGAAACTAAAAGGTGTGGTAAGTAGGCCTTTTACTTTGTTATGTGAAATGAACTTCCAGCGGTGCTTAACTGAACAAGTCGTTTAAAAACAGGGAGTAAACGTTTTGTCTGTCAGGCCAAAAAACATTTAGGGTAAAAGGGGCATTCACTTTAATTTTTTGTACATTTAAGTGAATTAAATGTACAAACATGCCCTACATTTTTTTGTTTTTGGGGAACACTCCGTACAGTCATTGTAGCACAACTGGGACAAAGCAAATTAAGTTTTTGATTGCTGTGCAAGCAACAATGTTAATCTTGAACACTCACCTTCAGATGGATGCTCAAAACCACAATCTACAATGGCACGGAGCAGTTCAGGTTTGAGCAGGAAGTCTCTGAACCCAGAGCTGTGGATGGAGACATAGGAGCCCTTCACCTCCTTTTTGCCAGCTGGGGCAGCACTCTCGGGGGCTCCCTGGGGCTCCTCATCTTCTTCATAGTCGAGAAGCTCGTTATCAACATCATTCTCAGCCATGCTGGATACAGAGGGAATTGGGTCAAGTCTTTTCCAGTGTCTGTTAACGCACCGAGGCAGTCCGAAGACACTAAATAAAAATGGCTAAAACCGAAACAAACACCTTGTTTATGCTGTACCAGATAAGGGTAGGTTTTCAGATACAACATATTCCGTCATTGATATTACTACATAGCGCATACAGACTAAATTCACAATATCACATTAAAATGGGTTGCTTTGAAGATGTTTAAATTAAATGCCGGTAAAGACGTGTATAAAATACACTTTTTTTGCAAGTTCGCCTTTTTAGTTTCATTATTTTGTGGTTGTTTGGTGTATAGTAGGAAACCTTTAAAATGGTCAGCCGACTACAACTTGAGTGAGACTCTAAAAACGGGCTAAACTGGTGAGCTATGCTAGCAGGCCGCAACCGTAGTTCCCTGCCCCTGAATTATAAAGAAATCTTACACGAAAAAAAAAAAAAATCCTAATTATATTTAATAGTTCAGAACCTCATTCACCAAAACGATAAAGTTTACGTAACTGCGCATATAAGCCGACCGGCCTGGAAGCTAGTAGGGCCACTCCATTCATCCATTGTCCTTTTCTCTCGTTCAACCGGCGAGTTAACAAGCTAGCGGCTAACTAGCAGGATTCGTCGTGGGCACTCTAGACCACAGTGTTGGTATTTTTTAAATTCGTTGCAGGGTTGTTTTAATTACCAACATAAACAAAGAAATAAAATAAAATACAAAACACGCTCCAACAAGCCTGAATTTCGCTAGCCACAACACAGCTGCGACATGACACAACGAGCAAGCTCAAGCTAGCCAGCGTGTTAACCGCCGAATTAAATGATACTGTAAACGTATTAAACAAGAATATCGCATGTAATATCCAGTACAAACAAAACCAGCTCGGTAAATTACGCATATCGACTTTGCTGTAAAAGTTCCAGTGTATTATAACTTTACCTTGCGCTTTGGGGTTTTTCACGTCCGCTTCGAATGTCAATGCGATACTGGTAAGCTACTGAACGTAGTAGTAGCGTGATATTAACATGTAGTTCCCCTCAGTCTCTGATAGGTGTCGTGCTGAAGTTGTTAATTTGCCTACGGTGGCTGTCTTTCAATTAGACGAACGCAGTTTGCAGAAGCAAAGGAAAAAATTTTGTTACAATAAGAATGCACTATTTTTCGGAAGGCAAACAACAATGCAGTGAAGATGGTTGCTTAACTCTAATAACAAAATAAATAAAAAATAATAAAAATAACAATCTTTGTAAAATTGTCGGAAATAAGCACACATTTTTTATTGATCCTATCGCACAGTATTGCACACACTTCTAAGGCGTTAGTAGTACAAAGTTATTGTAAAAGGTTGGTTGCAATTTTAACTATGGCCACCTAATGGCAATATCGCATGTAACCTATGTGACCTGATACTGTATATGGCAAGCTGTTTTAAATTTTAATAGCTAGAGTGGATATATACTGCAGATATCTGTAATTATATTCTTCCTAATCAAAAAAATTATTTCAGATATCCATAATGACATTCTTCCTATCCACAATTGTAAATTCAGAAATCCACAACTTCATTCTTCCTAAGATAAATGACGTCACTTTTGTCAATTTATATCCAATTTATTTTTATGTATTTCAGGTATCCACAATTGCATTGCAGATATCCAGAATGAACATTCTGGATATGTGCTATCCAGAAGATATGGGAAGACTGGATGGAGGAGGAAGTCCTTTGAGTGGAGGAGGGAAAAGTACGAGGGCTCAGTCAGCATGCTTCCCTGTGGAGGTAGGATGCATAGGCTTTGCAGGGCAGTCTCTCTGTAGGGCTTACTCTGCAATCTGCATAACAGCACAGAGGCTGCAGAGAAAGCCTCCAGGTGGCTCTGGAGTACAGGTAACATCCTCAGTGATTACCTTGCCTGATGCCCTTTGCATCAGAAGATGTTTCAAACACAAAATTCAAAGCCCAATACACAAGAATGGCAAAAGTGATGTCATTTGTCCTAGGAAGAATGACGTTGTGGATATCTGAAATGTTCTTTTTGACAAAGGAGGAACTGAATTATGAATATCGGAAACACATACCCAGTCTATAGCCATTGAATGTTAAAATGGCCACTTATACTTATAAGGATTTTTTTATATCTTGAATTTAGTTTTGACTAGTACAATCAAAGTTGTATATCGTGAAAAACAATTTATACTATTAAGAATGTTATTGTGGATATCTTGAATTACCATTCTGACTAGTGAGAATACAATTTTGACTAGGAGAAATGCTATTATCTCAATAATTTTTTTTAAATAGAAGAGATTACTTTTTTTGTATTATTTGCTTTTATCTATTAGCTAAAATTAGTGTAGGCCCTAAACTGTGACCGCCTTGAAAGCAAATATGTAAGTGCATTGTAGCATATTCTACATGTAGGTCTTCCGACAAGTTCATGTCGCTGTATGACACTTGTGAGTCCCGCCCTCCCGCAGAATAAACCTTAACAGCGATTGGTTCATTCTGTTGTCACTAGGAGCTGTGCTGCAGCACTTGCCGGTCATTGGTTTCTAACATGCCACTCATATGTAATTTCCAAGGTGCCCCACCTCGTTGAATAGAGAGCAAAGAACGCCATTCTGTGTGATTTTCCATTATTGAGTGATGCTGCCATTCATTTAAGATTTATCCGACTATTTAGACGTGTGCCCTGTTGATACGATGACATCCTTAGATGAAGGTTTCACCTCTCTGTGTATCACCGCTCACACAGGCAGCTGTGCGTCTCGCTGAACAGCGGCACGAGCAATGGCATTGCATTGGACGTTGTAGCCTATGTGAATGCAGCCGTGAAAGGGTCTATTCTGATTTTTATTAGCTGACAATCTTTTCTTTCCACAGTGAAGACGGATTGACACAGAAGGAAGCACATAGTTTGCTCCTATTATGGAAAGAGAAGCCAGGTAGGATTTGTTTTTATATTTATTTGTTAGGCACATCTATTTTTTAACAAATGTTTCTGTCCATAGACGGTATTCCGCTTGTGTTTGTATATATTTTTACATATTTGAAGATGTATAAATAAATTGCGTATACACAATAGGCTATACTGTAGACTTATCGTCTTTAAGCCCCATCTTTATCAGACTCATTCGACTGCCCGTTTATCACAATGTACATTTCCGCCGTAAAGCATGCCACGGCACACACGAAATAGTCCATTCAATAGCCAACAGGCCATAAATGAATTTATTCCTTAGCTAGCTACTGTCTATTATGTCATGTGTCAGCCTAATTTATTCCGTTACACAACTAGCCTAAGATGTTTTGGAAATCCGCGACATTTCGTGCCTCAAATGACGAGTGTCATTTTTGACACAGATGGTCGCAACCTAGCAGTCGGTAGACTGTAGTGTGTGCCCGCTGTACAGGTAGCCATGCATCAGCATTTAGGCCGACTGGACTACAGCAACGTGCTGTCATATAAAACACAAACAACCAGGAATGCAACGGCGAAGCAGACAGTTTTTTACATTTAACAATCTCGCAAGCAAATGTGGGTCGCCCTCCGCTGCCAGATTGTGGCATAAGAAGTAGACCAGTACAGTTATGTGCTTTACACCAGGGTAGTCTTTTTGGCTTGTTGCCTACTTGGTTCGATGAACACTGACTTGTCAAAAATGTGAAAGAAAATGCCTATTGCATCCTATTTTATTTAATCGATCTTTAATCTAGTTTTAATCTAGAGAAGAATTTGGAATTTATTAACTTCCAGTGCTGGCTATCATGTGTCAATATGACCCATTATGCCTACTGCATATGTCCACTACTGTCTAATGGGTTGATCATTAAGACTGGATGGAAAGGTTGCAGGGAAGGTTAAAGGTTGAAAGTCTTATCTGTGAAATCCATTTACCACAAAAACGGCATCTAACACGTTTTGTCAGTTGACCTTGTTTTATGTTCAACACACACACAGACACACACTCAATTCCAACAACAGTTTTGGTTATGCAAACATCCATTTCAGCTAATTTTATGCTGATTTTATCAGCTATAAATAGTGCTGCTCTCTCTTTATGCACCTTGGATCTGTGAAATAGTGAGTTTATAGGTGCTGGATGATGATGACAGGATAAACAGCCTTTTATGTTTTATCTATGTGTGTTTGTATGCATGTGTTTGTATGCGCGTGCTTGTTTAAGTGAGCGCAATCACTGAGTGGCCTCTGTCTGAGCGCTGCAGAATATCAGACAGGACACAGAGTTATAAGAGTCCTTGGGTTCGTACCATACAGTGACACTGTTGCCTGTTACACCATCTGTTCGGCAGGTTAGCTCGTAGCATAGCCCCACTGTCAGGGCTCAGGGACTGTATACAGTATTCAAATGTTTGGTGCGGTGGATGGATGGGAGAGGTTTGGCTGACATGACGAGGCCCTGATGGATTTTCATGAACATGGGAAAGGGCCATTAATTACCCTTTTAATCATCCCCAGTGAAATTTCCTGTCTGAAGCTGTGCCTTACAACGGCCTTCTGGGACAGCTTAATTTAATCAGTCGATCGTTGGGAATAACAACTGAACCACACATTAGCTTCTGTTTTGCCATAATCTTGTCTAAAGTGGCTATAGTTTTAAGTGACCAAAATGTAATCTACATATGGACGTTGCTTTAGTTTATGGTATACACTAATAAAAATATGCATTGATAAATTTACAAAATAACAAAATAGGAAATATTTCAATACTAATAAGCGGTTTGATCATGGCACAATACTGTATATGACATGTGATTCAGAGTGCAAATCACAGTGTCTAAAAATATTTCCCAGGAAAAAAATTGAAAATTGTGGCATGTTGAGGGATACCTGTTCTATGCCTTGGTTAACACGGCATTAGTGCCTGGATGGCTGGTTGCTGACTGGCTAGCGACGTAGCAAGCTAGCTGTTTGGTATGGGTGCCAAGCAGAGGGCTGTGTAGAGTGCTTCACTTCATCTCCAATGCTGACACGGGAAACAGAGCAGTTTGATGACCTGAAAACCCCACCTCAGAGCCCAGCTTAGGGTTACTACATCGGCAGCGGTTTTAGCTTGTGTGGTTGTCATTCACTGAATTCACCTACGTACAAAATACATTTTCAAAAGGCAAACCATGAAATAAAGTATATTTCAGTTGTTCAAAAAGGATGAGCTCAGTTCAAACCCATCATCTTATTACCTGAAACTTTTTTTCACTTTTTATTCACTTTTTCCTACATTTTCAAGTATATGCAATATTCATTAAATGACAAGCAGAGAGAGATTTTAATAAACTATTAATAATATTAATATAATAGGTATTAATATACCTATCTTGTCATTCAATGAACATTCAGTACTTCAACACAAGATAGGAACATGGGGATAAAAGAGAACAGTCTTGAGTATTTTGAGTATTCATTAAATTGTTAATGTGAATTATATTAATAAACATATGGTATCAATATTCCAAAATTGTCTTTATACCTTTTCTCTACAATAATCGGTACACAACAGATAACAGACAGAAAAACACGGTTTGACAAGGCTAGACATTGCATAAGCATAGCTGAGGATTTGTTTTTGTTTTGTTTGTAATATTACCCTGAGAAAATGTGTTGCCATGGCGAGGCTGCAGGAATGTGATTAACAGCATGGATATGTTACTAGGTCGTACAGTATAACATACGAAAGGCACCTGGCTGTATTCTCGGATTAACAAAGATTGCTTCTTTCAATCCACCTGTAACATAATGTTCCCAGAGCCATTGTCCAACTGACACAGATGTGGCAGCACTATGAGAGGAAACATTCTTGGTTTCTCAGTTTTAAATTACTTAATTCTGGATAAAAAGAACAAGAGTAGACAAGAAAGAAAAGGTTTTTGTAATTGCACTTTGACTTAAAAGATTATCATAGTGACTCCAAAAGAAGCAATGTTGATTTTTAGCCACACTAGGTTATCCTCTAATGATTTAAAAAATCAAAAGGCAATCTGACCTATAATATAAAGGCTTACAAATAGGCTACTAACCCTTATTTATCCAACTTGGACAAGGCCAATTGGTATCTTACAATGCATGTAGGCTAATAGAAATTATATTGATTAATCTTTGCCGTAGCTTCCAGATCAAAGTCGCATCTGCTCTAAGAGCATGTATCTGGAGTGTATCAGCAAGCTTTATAATGCTTTGTTTGCAGTTATATCATCCTCATTCTCAGTATCAACAATAGTATCAACAGTATCAACTATCTTTTAATGTGATGCCATGTTTTTTTTTAGATATTGTGTTGTGATAGTAACAACCATGCTATCAATGACTGTTTTCATAGCTATGAAGGTGTAACAGAAATCTATCACATTACCACACAAACCATAACATCACAATACCACACGTATGGTAACGCCATCATGGTAACGCCTGCAGGCAGTTATTTCAGGCTAACAAGACCAGGCCCCTATCTGAATGAATGGGGAGAGAGCCATAACTGCACTTTCAGTAGTCACAGAGACATAAAAAGTCGTTATACTTCTACTACGCATGCGCTAGGTCAGATGCTCTTGAACGTTTCGTTCTTTTTGAACTAATCTTTTATATGACCCTGAGTAATGAGTTGTCTCAGTGACTGATTAGTTCATTTTCACGCATGCGCGAATGGTCTTGGACGCTTACGTTCACCCGTCACATGGCAGCTGCATAGGCTCAGTCAGTACTGGAAACAGAAATGATTAGTTCACGACTCATAACTATGGGTCTTTGGGTTTGTGTCTTTTGTTCATTTGTCATGTGACAGTTGTATAGGCTGACATGTAGCTGTGCTCTCTTTTTTTACATCGCCCACAAGAGAGCTACAGCGCCGCACTTAGCCTATAGTAAAAATGAACGGAATGACTCGAAAAAGATTAGTTAATTTTACTGACCGAGATTAAAAGATGTGAGTGCGTAAAAAGATTAGAAATTCTTACCACTAAAGGCCAGTGCAACCACACAATTGGCTTAATAGGTTTCCCAGTTCGGCCATTATAAAGCAGGCGATTTGCTCTTTGGGGGGACAGGCGGGATAGGTGCATACAACCACTGTCTTTGGCGTTACGGACTTCTTCAAGTGGTCTGTCTCTTCTATAATGTCTCTGGTAATACCCAGTTGCTAGCTGACTAACCCTCATTACCTTGCTGAGATGTGACAGAGATCAGTGAATGTGTATCCCTGTCTGTTTTATGATAGATGTCATGATAATCTAGTTGCTGGCTGGACGGACCTCCTTGACAGAAAACTATGGCTACATCAGTTTACCATGGGTAGCAGGGAGCAAAATAGTCACTTGTTCCTATGATCCTATGGTAATTTGTGGGCATAGATAGTTTCCTCTCTCAGCTGCGTTGCATCCAGTTGTCTGGAGAGGGATTATAGCCTAACTCAATTAAGAACAGGACAATGTTCGCCATGAATACAGAATACGGCCATGTTGCATGTTGGGAAGCCAGGCGCTCCTGCATAGGGCCGACATGACATGCCACTTTGTCTTGATCTGGCTTCTCTTTCCTCAAGTCAGACTCAGTAGATGTATCTGCTGTACAACGGTACAGGAAGATTAAATGGGATTATCCCTAGCGCATCAAAATGACACAATAATAGTATTAGAAATGTACACGATATCAAGCAACATGATACAAGCAGGAAGTTTGTGCTTTGTTACCCGAGGAAGGGTATGGGATGACAATATGAACCCTGGGGTTGTGTGCGTGTGTGTAAGTGCGCCCTGAATGGTAGATTGGGGGATGGGGGCGGAGGAGGAATAAACATAAACCACAATGTTATCATCATGTGTTGCCATTCTCAGAAGAATGACTCGAGTAATTTATCAGTTTGTCCCCCAGTATTCAGCTGTAATTCCATCTTGCTTTCCTGGGATTCATTTTGTATTGCGCTGTTGCCTTGCATGTGAGATCCCGCTGTTTCTGTTCCACGTGTCAGTTCGTGTTGCCGTTTAAAATGATGCCTCCGTTCCCTCACCGCAGTAACCAAGAGGCATTTAATGCACTTGGCTAATGACGAGCCATAAAACGTAGCGGATTGACGGTTGGAGGTCCAGACATGAACGTAAACCTGCATTACAATAATTTAGGTACAGGTAATTTAGGTACAGTGATAAACTGCGTTTTAGGCACTAGATAAACAGCATGGAGAAAACCGTTCATGTGTCACTGGTCGAACATGAGCTGGAACAACAGGGAGGTCAGCGGCATACAGCTACAGCTTAATGAAGAGCTGTCCTGAGGGGACAGACAGTCTGTGGGGAAGTATGGGGGAGGGAGGGGGAAATGTGGTCTGTTTTGGTTTTCACTCTTCTGAAAGCATTGTGTGTGTGTGTGTGTGTGTGTGTGTGTGTGTGTGTGTGTGTGTGTGTGTGTGTGTGTGTGTGTGTGTGTG
>JAOEHI010008351.1:0-34497 GCA_025447815.1 Percopsis transmontana | reverse complement strand
GCCTATTGAGAAGTGATTGATTCAAACCAATGTAGAGGGCATTGCAGTAGTCTATCCTCAAACTGATGAAGGCATGGCATACTTGATCTTACTTGTATTGTGGTACTCCTCTGGAGGTAGCACCGGTTCTGAGGTTGCTAACTAAATATACTGTAATTTAGAGAGTGAAAGCTGTGTCATTGCTACCGCAAGTACCTGACCTGGAAAACTGAAATATTAATGAGGACGTAGTGAATATTTTATTGTATGGTCCCCTCCGTGCCAGGGTGCCAACAGGAAGGGCATGGGATGTATAATGATGAAGAAAAAGATGATTAGAAAAAAAGGCTAATGTGACTTTGCATGGAAATCCTCCCTATAGCTCATCTTGACGGCTTGTTATTAACCCCCCAAGGATATTCAATATTTTGCAGTAGTGACTATTCTAGCTAGTTAGCTTAACAAATCACATAATGATTAAACTAATTGTTTACATTTGTTATTCAAACCTGACCCAAATCCAGAATAATTCTTCATTTCCTATACATTTCCTATTTGAAAATGATGTCATACTTGTTAATAGCTGTAAATGAATAAATACAATTGCAAAGGCTTTTGTAATATCATACCATGTTCCCTCTCCATTACACCAGTCAAAATACACTTTAAATCTCAGTCTGTATTTAAAGTATTGCTTCTGTTTGCCCCTATTAAAGGAGGTGTGGCTTGGTCTGCACCAATGTTATGTGTGTAGCTAGACCATACCATCTCTCTCCATTTCACAGGGGTGGATGGGCTACGTGCAGTGTCTTCTTAGGCCAGACTATTTGAACTAAATAGATTGTTCTATTTCTACTGTATCCACGATACTCAATAATGTTGTGGTCTTGCACAAGGCTGCTTTCATCACCATCTGCTTTTCTGACTTGCATTTGAGATGTCCTTCCTCCTTCGCCCCTCCTCT
The DNA here is from genome assembly GCA_025447815.1 of Percopsis transmontana. Taxonomy (NCBI): domain Eukaryota; kingdom Metazoa; phylum Chordata; class Actinopteri; order Percopsiformes; family Percopsidae; genus Percopsis; species Percopsis transmontana. Next base: position 33,554 of record JAOEHI010008351.1, on the reverse strand, counting down.
ACTCCCTCCTCTTTTTCTTTCCACCCGGTAGTCCAGCGTGGCCAGGTGAAATCTGGCAGGCGTGACGGAGGCTCTCAGGAGTCCGAGGATTACATATTAACGCCAAGTGGCTCAGACTCTCTCGCACACAAACGCAGGCGAAGGGAGACGGAGCGCAGGCTCACTGCAGAGGGCTCCAGCAGTGAACAGGGAATAGAGTCGTGGCAGTGAGGGGATTTAACATATGAATGCAGAGATGGAGGGCAGTTTTTCCCCAGTCACAATGGAGGTGTGGAGCTCCACAGCGTCTGAGGAGGAGGAGGAGGAGGACGAAGTGAAGAGCAGCTCTAGTCTAGGGGAGGACATGGAGGCTCATTTCAGGCACCAAAGTGGCAATAGCAACAATAACAACAACACTGATATTCTGTGCAGGGAGGTGACGCAAGGTGAGCCGCCGGAGGACCAACATGTTCAGAGCATGTGGAAGCAGTGCAAATGGCAATGGGGATTTTTGCAGAGGCACCAATGTCATGGCATGCAACGGCTGAAATATCTGCATGAATGTGTTTGTGTTCGTGAGTGCTACCTATAGCATTTCTACTGTGCCTTGCATGCATGGCAGAATAGAGTGATGTCATGAAGGGTGCATCCCTACAGAGATGGCTCAATCTCTGCACATGGTTAGGCACTGTAGATGGTCTCTCCTCCCAGATCTATTTGATAGGTAATGCATTCTAAGGTGTCTATTGTAGAAGAGAATCTTAACCGTTTCCGAATATACAGCATCCATTGGTGTGGTGAAGGTCACTCGGTGTGCACATGTATTCCACTCTGACAGCCGCAGCAGCAATGACATCACATAGAGGCAGTCTGCGCACGTCTTTTTCAATGACACCTTTTAAAAAAAATTTTCTTCTTCGATTAAAGTTAGTATCTGTTGTGTGCACTAGCGTTGAGGAGAAAGTTTACGATTGTATTTTTCCATTGATGTGCTCTACTTGTTTATATTTGTTTATTTATATATATATATAATTTTTTTTGTGAGCACACATTCTGTGTGGTATACCAGTATATGCTGCCTGCTTTGACTCTGCAGTCAGTGTTGATAAGGAGTGTGCTCCATTTCTCCTTTTAGGTGCTCTTTGTCTAAATGGGCAGTTGGCTGGCACCATTTAGGCAATGCAACACTGGCACCATTCCCGAAAAGGACAGGGCATTGAGGAAAATATTGTGGCCTTACTCAATTATTACACAATAAACATAGGCCTATATTATGCTCTTTAGACTTGTATTGACACATATTATAACACTTACTGATACTTGATACTAATGATACTTAAAGTTCCTCACAGTTTGACACACATTTCAACTTCCATCAATTTTGTCAAGTTCTGATAAATCGGAACCTAAAAATTAGGCCTAGCTGAGCCAGGCCTGTTTGATCCTCACACCACAGCAGACGTCATAAGGCTAAACTTCAAAGTGTGTGTTTCATCCAAAGGCATTAGGCTAAACGGTCATCCTAGCTGTCTGGATGGCAAAGCAAAGAAGCATCTATGTTTTTGATAGGATAGACATTATGGCCTAAGGAAATGTATGTGACATGAAGGAAAGGCAATATCCTGTATTTCTTAAAGCCCAAGGTCACCAAAACTGCCTAAGTTCTAGTTCTTAAATGTAGTAGTAAAATGTCCATTATAACAAGACACCAATTTGATCTAAAGTTTTAAATGTCTATACTCTTGATATACTCCTGAATACTTAGCGATGCTTACTGTAGTAAATAAGTTTGGTTATCTGTGCACAGCACTAAAATCTTTTTATGTATTAATCTTTTTAATGAAGATGGAAACATGACCTATTGCATAAATACCACCTAAACAAGGGTCTGTGTACATCCTTTATTTACACAATTCATGTCCAGCTATACCAGCTATACTATACTCCTGAGTGCAATGGTTCAGCACTAGTTTAACCTCATTCCATTAAGCTGCTTAGATACTGTTATACGGCTGTCCAAACACTATGTTTTCAGGTCCCTAAATCAAATTTTTTCACTATGAACGAGATTTCTACTAAAGTGAGATTGGACAGTTGATCTGGCCTTTAAGGTGTATCAGCTGTAAATGCATGCTTATTGGAGCAAATACATCCCTGGAAAGAGATATGGCTTTAGATGGACATTAGATGCTTGATGTAAGGTTTGTGCAGACATGTGCAGGCATTGAGAAGCTAGGAGCTGGCAGCTAGCAGTGGAGTTGTTACCCAGCCTTGAACCTAGGCTACATTTCAGGAATGTTGAACTTCAGGTGATTATATGATGACAGAATTGATATATTATGCATAGTTTAAACAAAACTGTACCCACTGGGGAAAAGAACCGACTGTAAATATATCCTCAAGCGGTGATCATCGGGGTCTTGAGATATTGACATGTAGCAGCTGTAGCGCCTCCTATGCAAGCAATTTTACGAAATTTGGTGTGCATCCAAGGAATGTTGTCCTGACTATGTGTACCAACTTTGGATAAGATTATACCTTATAGGTACTAGAACTATAATTGGCCATGCACTGAAAATTGATTCATGCGTATCTTCGAAACCGAGCAACAAATCAAAAATCCAATCAAAAAAAGTTATTTTTGTTAACGTCGTCTGGGGATGAGTTATACAAAATTTTGTGAGATTTGCATGAACAGCCTTGGGGGAGATAGATTAGTTTCACTTTTGCGTTTTTCGAAATAGGCAGGAAAATTTGGCAGACGGAAATGGGCATGGCTGGATGTGTTTGATACAGGAGTATCCCTAACCCTAACCATACAGATATGACCCAAAAATGTACTTATTGTAGCGGTGGTGGCAAGGTAATTTCATTTTTGTACCTCCCTTCCAAATTTTGTACCTCTGCGACTTTTTAGTACTTTTATGGCAGAAAAAGGAAACAATAGGTTTCCAGCAGCTTTGATGCTTGGACCACTAATTAATGGATTCAAATAATTAGTATTGTTTTGTAAATTTGTAATTGCAAATTTACAAAACATGTTACATTATTAGCCTGGACACATACAGTAGTATATACAGGTACAGTACATAGCCGGTTTTCTAGTGCTTTGTTATGTGGAAATGCCATGTTGGATCTGGTGTGAACAGCTAGATCAGCCAGTCCATCCATTCCTGTTGAGCTATATTGGTGAAAGAGATGAAGAGGTTTTTCAGTTGTCCTATCTGGGTAATGAGGATCAAGCTAAGAGGATCAGGGCCTGTCTGACTACATGGAAGTGTTGTGGTCTGCGGCAGTAGAGAATCAACACGTGTGCACAGCACACTGGATAGGCTTGTGATTAGGGTGATGGACTCAAGGTCCCAGCCGTCCTGTGAGCAAGATGCCTAACCCCTACCTACCTTGGTTATAGATGAGGGGAGATATCCCTATCTGAAACAATGTTCAACTGCTATGGAAAGCTGCAATCCAGTTTAGTTTCTTAGCTTGGAGCTTTATTGTTTTGGCCTTCCTCCTAAACCCATCGCTGGCTGTATTTTTATCTGTTTATTATCACTATAAAAATTATATTCTGGCCTATTCAAAGTGGGAAATTCTCTGAGTTTGATCTCTACAAGAATGTAGTGAAAAACACAGATAGGACCACAGATTATGAAATGGTATCACCTTCTACAGTATATTAGTCTGACTACTGTCTCCTAGCTATCATCAATTATTAGTGATCATTGGCACTGGAGAGCCACAAAACTCTATGGGTACAATATTGGTACTCCCATTTGCTGAGTTTGAATTTTTCATTTCGTCTTTCATCAGTGCTGTGCTCAGAGAGGGTGGGCCAGGTCACCAAGACGTATCATGACATCAAGGCTGTCACCCACCTTCTGGAGGAGGTAAGAGTCACATTTCGATTACTAGGATTCAGATTAGTTGAATTTTCACTCTTTTCACAAATTGTTTCTTATATTCAGGAAACGAAGGTGGACCAAATTAAAACCTAGTGGACCTCGAACACTAGTTAGCTAGTTATCCCTTTTAATTGTGATAACTAGCTAACAAATGTATTTTCACTATGTTGCAACATTGTTTTTGAATAGGAGCTTTTAATTCATTAATAAATGTGGATTCCAAGTCTCCTGTGAGCACTATCCAAGCTATCTGACCATGGCTGTACCATTTCACCACCACACTCTTAAACACTGCCAATTGTCAATCAACTTTCTATTTTTATTTACCGTCTTGCAGAAAGAGAGGGATCTTGAGTTAGCAGCCCGGATTGGCCAATCCCTCCTGAAGCAGAACAGGGAGCTTACAGAACGAAATGAAATGTTAGAAGATCATCTTGAGATTGCAAAGGAAGAGGTATGGACCATTTCGTGGTTTATCTCCGATGCTTTACAGCCTACTGTGTTTGACTGACTGTTGGCGCGTTTACCTGTAGATCGCTCAGCTTCGCTATGAGATGAACATGAGAGACGACCTCCTGCAGTTCTACGCCAGCACTGAGGAGATGGAGAATGCTGAAGCTCATTCACAGTGAGTATACAACACACACACGCTCACACCCTAATGATGGTATTTCAATATATACATCTCCTAAATAAAACTCTTTTGACAGGTTATTCTATTTGATTTAGAGCATATGTTATGTATACAGGTTCATCTAAATAAATTAGAATATTTAATTCAAAAAGTGAAACTTTCATATATTCTAGATTCATTGTACATAAAGTGAAATATTTCAAGCCTTTTTTGTTTTTAATCTTGATGATTGTGTCTTACAGCTCATGGAAATCAAAAATCCAGCATCTCAAAATATTAGTAAAATTACGGGAAAAAAAACGTTCCCACGACATTCAAATTTTTTGAGATGCATCTGTATCTATCATTGGAGAAATTGTGAAAGGCATAAGTCTAAATTTGATATTGTGCTCCTTTCCATAGAATCAAAAGGAATGAGTCTTCCAGTTCTCTCAGCAACTTTGTCCAATATGACTTCCTGCATCAGAAACTCAAAGGTCTGGAAGAGGAGAACCGCAAGCTACAGTCAGTGGTAAGATACATTACAAATTCCTGCCATTGGCTGAAATGAAAGGAAAGCTGCTACAAAGGCATTAGCTGAGGTGGTCCAGAAAATATAAATACTGACAGTGTGTTTGCTTCACTCATGCAATAAATAGTTTTCCCTACCGAGCTGAACAAGTGTGTTAATTAGAATCAGCTGGTTGGACCAAATACCTGGTCAGTACTTTTACATTCTGGATTCTGCAAAGTGCCTTCTGTAACTAATAAGGTTGGTGATGCTAATGCTACTTCCTCAGGCCAACGAGCTGACCTCAGAGACCACCAGCTATGAGGAACAGGAGCAGGAGCTGATGATGGTGTGTGTGGAGGAGCTCTGTAAGTATTACAGGCAGGGTGTACCCATACACTTGCATAAGAAACCCGCTCAGTGGGTGGTGCCTTGTGTGTGCTGTGACCCCCCTCCAATCTCTGTTCCAGCATCTGTTAATAAACGGGTAGTGGACCTGTCAGAGGAGCTAGCCAGAAAGGTGGAGGACACCCTCAGACAACAGGAGGAGATCAGCTCCCTGCTGGCACAGATTGTCGACCTGCAAGCCCGCTGCAAAGGGGTGGGGAAGCTAACATAAGCTGAACACACACCCACGCACATACCTTTACATGATATATGCCGTTAGTCAATACAAGCACAAGCACAAGCACCATCACCAACAATCACTGAGGCTAACCTCTTTGCATAATAGATGTTGTTGATTTGAATGTCGCATGTGCACCTATAACTTGGAATCACTTTGTTGTATTATTTCTGTACGATTTCCTTTGTGTAAATGTAAAAATTAGCACAAAAATAAAATACAAACACAATTAGCACCAATCATTACAAACATTCACCACACATGAGCCTTTTCTCCTATCGCTCTTCAAAAGTACTTTGGACCGTGATTAAAAAAACACACACTTTAACCATACTATTATTCCATTCTTTCTGTCTAGGTCACCAGTGAGAACGAGGAGCTGAACCAGCACCTGAATGCTTCACGAGAGAACCAAGTAAAACTTAAATCAGAGGTATTTAACATTCAGAAATGGTTTAAATTGGATTGTCTAAACTCAATATTTTATTTAAATTTTAAATTTCCTGTTTGTGCTGCAGTATAATTTGGAGAAAAATTATCTTCCATCTTTTCAATTAAAATCTTCACTCAAATCTTGCCCAAAATGTATTGCCCAACCTGTTCTACATCTAGCATCTATTAGTACTACAATTTGAGAGCTCTATCTCCCCCTGCCTGCAGTTTAAGGACCTGCAGGAGAAGTACTCACAGTGTGAGGACATGCTACGGGAAGCCAGAGAGGACATAAAGAACCTGCGGAATAAAACCCTTCCCAATAGCACAGTACAGCGGTACAGTGCGCTGGCCTCTGTTTTCCCCATGGAGTCCCTGGCAGCTGAGATTGAAGGCACCTTCCGCAAAGGTCTTGACAGTCCAGCGCCCTCCGAGTACAAGTGAGTATAAGTTCTACATCCTGTAACGCTAAATAGCTATAGGTTAAAACTCTCAAACCTTTTGACACTCCCTAAATATGAATACATGCAAACTAAACAAACCACGTATTTTATAGCATAAACATAATAATAACATAAAAGTATATATACATACTAGTGGTGTAACGGTACCGGAATTGCGGTTTATTTGATACAATACCATTTGTATCTCTGTTTCGGTCTCAGAACTGTAATAGACTCTGGGGTTGTAGAGTGTATTGCCTACCAATTGTATTCTCAAACTAAACTATGTGAAATTACAATTAGGTCATTTAGCCGAGGCTTTTATCCAAAGCGACTTACCATTACGTGCTGCTATTACATGGAGCAGATAGGGGTTAGGCATCTTGCTCAAGGATGCTTACAGGTAGGCCAAGTCCGGGGCTCGAACCCACGACCTTCCAGCTGGGAGTCCAACACCTAGACCACTATCCTGCCTCCAGGATGAAATAATATCAAAACTGTATTTACAAACATAGCGAGGTGTAAAAGCTGCCCCAGACACCATGGTCTGCGGTACACACTCATACCCTGTCTTAACAGGAACCACCCATGGCGTGTGTTTGAGACGGTGAAGGTGGTGAACAAGGCCGCCAGGCTGCGATCTCGGTGCCAGTCTCCGGGGCTTCCAGGCTCCAGTGCCGTGTCCACCCTCTCCAGCCTCACCAGCACCCCCCGCACCAGCTACTATGGCTCTGATAACGCCAGCCTTACCCTGGAAGACAAGCCCCACTCAAGCCATGCTCACAAAGAAGAGAATAGGTCTGTAGGAGTGTGTGGGTGGGGGCATGCACGTGTAACAATGCTGTTTTATGGCCAGAAAGGCCACGAAAACGGGTTTAAAATCGAACAGAGAAGAAAGTGTAATATCGTTAAAGGTATTCATTATAAAACCTTCCATTTTGGGCAGGTTATTTTCATGTAGTGTAATCACATAAATGTAACATACATGAAGCAAATACAAATTATTATACCACAACAAACAACAAAAAACGTTTTGCCGACCACCTGCTTAACATTTTTTCTGCTTAACATGAATTATATTTCTATCTAATTAATAATAATAATACATTTTAGTCCCTTCAGTAGCGTGGGTGGGCCCAAGCGTCTGGGCCAACCAGGGACCCCGGGGGGGCAGGACCTAGAAGCAGCCCTGCGCCGCCTGTCAGACCGCCAGCAGAGCCACTTCTCGGAGAGGCCCTTCTTTGACGTGGAGCGCGAGCGGAAGCTCCGGGCCCTGGCAGCGCGCGGCGAGGAGGCCGAGGCCTCCAGCGGCTTCCTGACGCCCAACGACAGCCTGGCGTCCAGCTCAGCTGCCTCCACTGGCACCAACTACTCCAATGGAAGCTCCCAGCACTCCTGTGGCTCCTCGGTGCGGTCCAGGTCCTACCTGCCAGACCGCCTGCAGATTGTAAAGCCCCTAGAAGGTGGGTCGGCCCGGCGTTTGTGAGAACACAGGGTAAACTTACGCACAGCAGCATACGTGCTGTTATTGTTAATGCTAGGAAGGCCACGTTGAAAATGAAATCAATATATTTTTAGCTTGATTTTGTGGACAGGAGAGAAATAGTCAGTACAAACTGTATAAACGTGTGTTTGTCGGCACCATGCCACAGAACTGTTCAGCCACGTCTCTAAATGTACCCTCTGCACCAGGTTCGGCCACCCTGCACCAGTGGCAGCAGCTGGCTAAACCCAACCTGGGAGGCATCCTGCACCCGCGTCCAGGGGTCCTGACCAAAGACTTCAGGGAGCTGGACGTGGACATGCAGCACGTCTACAGCCTCAACGACCTGGAAGAGGACGAACCTGACCTGTCCCGGTTCCCCGCAGCACACAGCACCGTGGGTAAGGGACGCACTTGCAAATGCCTTGTCAGATGCAAACACAAATGGCTGCCGAAGAGGAATGGGTCATTTTGTTACTGCTGAATAAAATGATTCATGAATAAACTGAAGTTATGTGGTGTTGGTGCCATGTCATAAATAGGTTAACATTGCCTCAATGAACATACATAGGTCATTACCTCAATGAACATGCATATAGTAACCATGAAGACATGTTCATCCATCACTTATTGATTATTATGTTGTTCAGTTTTGACAAAAGCCTCTCACAAGTCTCAATGATTTAAAGCTCTGTGGTACAGCGGGGGTGATTTGTATTTGTGGTGGTGCTATAACACCATTGAGGAGTGTCCGTTTAAGTGTGTAATTTCCCATAGTAGTGGACCTATCCTATACTTTCTATTACCTGGTGGGCCTGTGGTTTCTCATTAGTTTAGCCGTGTATGATTCATGTGTATATCCCTCTCCCTCCATAACATCACAGTGTCTCCTTCCGGCCCCACCCTCCCCCAGATCTCTCCCGCACATACCATTATGTCCTGCCAAGTCCTCAAACCCTCCCTCGTCCCCTCCTTCTCCAGGTAAGAACACACAAACATATTCACTCTTCATTCATTTAGCTTCATGCACCATTTAGTTGCACAGTGATCAGAAGACCTCAGCTAATAGTCTGTTTCCTTCAGCGTCCTATGGAGGTTCCTGACATCCTCTCGTTAAATCACTTCCTGTCCCTCTCTGTTTAAAAATGTCCTTACCCCCTCTCCCCCAGCAAAAGAAAGCGTCTGTCCAGGCTCTTTCCTCAACTCTAGAAGAAGCCATCGGGCAAAGTAAGAGTCGGCGGTTATGGATGCGCTCAGAATGCCATAGAAGTATGTTTATTTCTTAAGGGTGAAGGCACAGCTCTATAAATACTAGTTGCCCATCCACTGTTTCTCATCTGTTTGGGCGACACCTAGTGGCGACAAGCAGTTATTCATGTGGCAGTACTGCAGAAAATAGATACAGATTAGGGGTGTTCATATCTATGCTGCAGACATTCTCTCACAGACTGGGCGTGGGTTGAATAAATGTTTTATTAATATTCAATTCCAAGTAGTAAAAGAAACATTTCTTAATCATTCAATCTGATGAATTATTAAGTTTAAGACAATTTATAATTGCTGAGGTTTTCTAAGATTACAAAGAATGTGGTGCATTTGAAAGCCTGTAATCTAGTTAAAAAAAAAAGAATTGTGCTTCCCCCCTTAAATCTCTCATCAAGTACTTCAGATAGCTCGAACTAACTGCAGAAACGAACTAAACTAATTTTTGTTGCTGTACCAGTTAAATGTATGTGCATGTTGTAATATGCCCGCCGGGGTTGTTGTTCCAACCACATCCCACATTCTTTTGTGACATGTTCTATTTGTTATATGTTCTGACAGTCTTTTACTATTCTAGGTACTTCACCAGATGTGCTGGCACACTTGTTTTTATCATAAATTTTAGCTACAGAAATTGAAACACAGACTAATATTGACTCAGCTAACAAAATGTATTTATTTATTGCTGATTGCCATGCTTTGGCTTGCTTTGGTTAATACAGGGTTTCTGCGGGTCCTTAAAAAGTCAAAAATCCAATAATCTCTGAATTTTAGGCCTTAAAAAATACGATTTCAACAGCTCCTTAATGGGATTATGAAGTTAATGTTACTTTTACTGTATTAAGTTGTATTAACTTCAGTCGCTTTTAAATTTATTTTTGGGGAAAATTTGTATTGATCATGCTGTAACAAAACCACTAATGCAAGTTGTGTAGCCCAGTCAGAATTTATCGGAGCACACCTAGCTAATGTGTCGCGCTAGTGGGCGTCAACGGGACGTCTTCTTATCAAAACAATATATACTTCTAGAAGTAATAAGTTAAAATTGTTTCCGTTAACGTTACTTCTCTATCTAATATGGTTAAGTGCAAGTTCAACAAAATCTGGATCAGCGCATACAATAGTGCTTGGTTGAAGCCTGTTTTCAAGCCTGCTGCACCTTGTGCAAGAAAAATGCTAGAGTCGCATGGGAAGCCACCAGCAAACGCCTGCCATCACCCAATATTGTGCTGAAGTTACATCAGGAGCATCACCAAAGTCCGGCCCCTTTTTTGCAATATCGACGTGAAATAGGTCTTAAATTGGATTCATAATGGTCTTAAATGTTTTTTCTTTTTTTTAAGTCTTAAATTTGACTTGTTGAAACCTGCAGAAACCCTGTAATATTTTTTTAACTGTGATTGTTTTGTTCCTGGAGGTTTAAGCATCTCTTTTACTAAACACCTCAGCCTTTCTCTCTTTTAGCCATTTTATTTTATTCTCTTCGTGCCATTGTATTGCCCTATCTATTGCTCCACCTTTCTTGTCTTATTACTTAGCTGCAAGATTTGTTTGTGGTATTTTAATTATATTTTTATCACTACTGCTCAAGTACTGTTGTTATTGCTTTTACTTAATGCTTTTTACAATGCCCTTGTGTCAGTGTGGATTGAAAGGCTGTGTTATGATCTCATTGACCTATTGTTTATTACTGTTCTTGTTGGCAGCCTTTACACTGTCAACCTGTCAGCTGGTGGGACCAGTGAGCATGTGAGAACGTCCTCCAAGTCGCAGCAGCAGCAGCAGCAGCAGCAGCAGCAGCAAGAAAGCCTCCCTTTTCACTCTCACCTGGGTGGGAGCTACACCTCCCCCTTCACCTCCAGCACACCTTCACTGGGACTCCTGAAGCTGCTGCGAGAGCAGGGCATCTCTGCCTCACCCCGCCCGCAGCTGCCCCTCGCTTACTCCACAGCAGCGGGAAAAGACACTCAACGGCCCATCTTCAGCCTCAACCTGGTGGAGAAGTTACAGAACCTGGGGTTACACAGAGTGGCGGCGTGGGGGGTGGTCGGGTCTGACCGGGCATCCCCCTGAACTCTGACACAGACCTCTGTTGACACGGACCTCTTTTGCCACGGAGCCATGACTTTATTTTAAGCCATGCGGCCAACTGTGTGACCGTTGTGTTGTCTTGATGTTCTGTGAGCTGTTATTTTTTCTTTCTATGAACGTGTTTCTATGAACTCTTGTAATCACTAGAGCTGGTCAACTGCAAGAGACATCTTAAAATGACATCTTTTTGTACACTGTGGATTTCCATTTGCATTGTACTGAATGGAACTGTGTTAAACTGTGACTAAAAAAACACCAGACACCAAATTTCATTGTAGGTGACACTGAAGAACTCAAATGCACTTGAATACAGTATGTCTTTCTACCTATTAGCTGCTATAGAGAGTGAGTTGTCATACAGTTGTTGACTGAAGTTAACTCTTCAACAAGCACTTAATTTACAGTCTGCCCTAAACTGGCAAAGGTTATACAGTGAATTCAGAAGCATTACACTCAGTGGCCGCTAAAATGGCTGCTGAGTGTATACCACCCCTCAGATCCATGAGCTCTCTGGTGTTTTTTATCAGTTGATTTCACCAAGCGTATTACCATATACAGTCATTCTAACTGAACAGAGTGTTTGTATCACCTTGGACACATTGTACGGTGTATAGTGACATTTGTTAGAAAGCATTTTAAACTTGTGCTTAGCCAAACCTCACCAGTTCAGGTAGTCTGTTATGCTGTATCAAATCCAATGACTAATATTGCTAGAGGCAATGTACGTGTATGTACATGTTTGAGTGACTGAAGTCTACTGTATTTAGTTTTATCACAGGTTTTTAAAGTGCTGGGACAGTCAAATTCACGATGGGCATTCAAAGTGGATTCTCCCATCGTAGTTCGGGGGGTACCTTATGTAAAGAAATAGCAATGGTGTTGAGAAAAGATGTTCTAATTATTTAGACACCACTAGGTAGGCAAAAGGCATAGGATACTGCGGGTTAAAAAGGGAAAAATATAAAAGACAGATTGTGATTATTTCTCTTGCAATAATCAACCAAATTGCAATACATGTATTCTTCCGATGTTTAAATGCACTACTGTTTGCTAAAATGTAAGTTAAAATTCACGTTTGTACATGTCATGTTTATGTAAAATATATCACCTGTGAAAAAAACATTACTTGGAATTTCTGTTTCCAACACTAGAAAGTGCACGGTTAATTGTGATTTTATCATGAAATTTATAATGCTAAATAACACATTTAGGGAAGGTCACAAAAATGTAAAAATATTGCACTTATGTTTGCAACATTTCAAATTGCTGGTATAGAAACATTTGTAGCATACAAAAAAACGATCTTGATAATTGTGCAAAACTTTATTATATTTAAAGTAAACAATGTAAATAAAATGCAACATGTGATGTAAATATCAGAGTAGTCACAGTCGTTTCTCTACTCTGAGCTCCGACGTCCAAAATCCACCCAACCCTGGTAGTCCCGATCTGACATGCACTCAGAGTTCGCCATCATCTCTGTGAACACAACATGCCTACATAAACCAAACAGAAGAGTTCAAAATGCATTTTAAAACTTCCAGAATTTTTGCTAGAGATGAGTTTTTCTGTTTTTTCGGTTGTTTTTTTTTTGTACCTCACTCAGTCACAAACCGAACACAAGAACCGTTTCATACAATCTTACCTGAAATTGCTTGTGTAAGTTGTTTGGTCATTAACTCTCGTTCATCCTCTGTCAGGTGCGCCTTCCTCACCATCCGTTCCACTCGCATCTTAACGGCCTGCTCTCCTCTGGCCAATGTCTCGCCCCTGGCGTGGAGTTGGGGCCGCACCCTTTTGCTATCAGTGTCTCCACCGGAACGGGGTTTGATGGACGATGCCATGGCGGACACAAGCAGAGCAGCCACCAGGGCACACGCCAGAATTCCATGTCCTGCCATATCTATGTAGAGGAAATAGAGGGGTTTAATAAACACACAGTATAGCAAAATGAACTGTGTTAATATGCGTACATAATCACAGTAGAAAGATATTAATAACAAACATTCTGTACCTGTGAAGATGGTCCCAAATAGTAAGCACGCAGTGAAGTCAGTGTCGTTAGATACCTCTGGCTCAGGTTATCAGTCTCACAGCTTTTATACACCTACTATGGTATAGCATGGAATATGGTCTGGAAGCAGAGAGGAGCTTGGGATTGATTGGATGTGCGTAAAGGAAATGATGCATCATTGTCGATATGCCTTTTAAATGTCTTTTTATGTTGTAATATCAATAAAACTAGCCAATGTATTTACCTTAGAGATTCAATACTGTTTAATGGCTTTTTTTAGTTACCAGTACCCGGGATCTGCTGTAACTACACTCAGTGTTATCTAAGAAAAGTCCCCATGTAGGCCCTGACTGACAGCAAAGGGCAGGCATGTCACAGGGTTATCCAGAGGCCAGTGCCTATTTACCGTCATTTAGCATAACATTCAGGGGTATGGACATAGACAACATTTAGTTTCCTTGTAAAATGTATGAGTTTGATGTGTTATTTATATTCTTTTGGCCCTTCATTTTAATCAGTCTCAGTATTAGCAAAATTACATCATATACAAAAATATACGCCTAAACTTTACCTTCAGATGGACCAGCACCCAGAAAAAAAAAATAAAAAAACAGAAAGAATGAACAAAGCCTTGGGCTCAAACTAGAATAATCCCCCTAGAAGGATGCTGTATTTTATTTGATCACAATGTCTGCTGTATACAGTGCCAGTTAATTTACTATACAGGACCTCTTGGAAACAAACAAACTAACAGAAATACTGAAACCAATGCAAATATTTACTGTTGAGATGAAGACAATTATTGATTTTACTGAGTGAATTCAGTAAACCACCAGTTGACGCACAGGCTCTTATTCAGCTTATGAGGCCAGATGGTGTTTCTGAAAAAAATCTTGCATCTATCTCAACTTTCCTTTACAGTTTATTGTCCAGAAGCAGTAATAACAAAATAAATAAATCATATATTTTGAACATTGTCTGTACACTTACAGATAATTAATTATACAGTGAACTATATGATAAGAAAAGTACAAACAAAGTACAAAACACCATGTAACCTATGTAAATTTAGTTTTACTAAATTAAACTACTCACAATGTCTCACAATGCCAAGGAATCAGAATCTGAATAATATCCCACACATGTACCACATACAGTAAGCAGGTTATTTCAAGTTATACTAATTTCTTCATGTCCATTCATATTTCCTGGAGGTCAGCCAGCAATATTACATTATTTCACTGATATGCAAATCTTTAACAGAGATGGAAGAAGTAATATTGTATACTGATTGGAATGAGAACATGAATCATCTTGGCTTTGGGTTTTTGTTGTGTCTAGAATAAGGATTCATGCATTTTCCCTCACCTGAACTACTCACATTGAAAGTGAAATATTGAACATTTATTTTGAGTTTACCACCAGGTGGCGCCTTTTCAACATCTTCAGCAATTGCACTTTCACTCCGTTCATGGTGACGGTATGATCTCATTTTGTAAAAGTAAAAACAGATTGCTGTTATGTAAGAGACCTTACAAACTTGGCTATTCTAACTTGACATTATACAAGGACCACAAGTAAGCATTGTTTGCATAATACATTGCAGAGTAAAATATCCATATTAAATTAAAATATTGTAGTTTTTAATATATGTATTTTACACAAGAAGAAGAATTAGAAGGAAATGCATTCTACTCTTGGCTCTGTGATCTATAGATGATGGACAATAAGACTATTGTGTTATATGACAGAAATTTTTTCAGTAAAGCATTTAATGACGCTCATTGTGCGAAGACATTAGCCTGGTTTTCAGATCCCCACGAATCCCAGGCAGAGCATTATGTTTAGTGAGTCATTGGGAATTGATCCAGGAAACAAAGCCATTCCTTGGTTCTAGAATTAATAAATCATCAAAGGCTGCCTTAACAGGGTGAGGCCAGATCAAGTGGAGACATGGTATCTTACAACCTTTATAACACATTATAAAATACCAAAAAGACTGGCTTTAATATCATTCCTTGTATGTATCGATCTCTTATACCTATAACAATTGCTGAGGCTGGGCAGTCATTTGAATAAATCATAGTCTACTTTAGTGTAACTAACTTTTTAAGTGAATGTTAAGTTCATATTCAAGTCAACAAAACAATAAAGATGGCACAGTGAACTGTTTGCATTATATTATATCAAAGATCATTTAGAATTTACAGTAAACTTTGTCTACCACCTAGTTTCTGATTATGTGATCAATAAATTCTCATTTAAAATTGAAAACATGTCAAATTCATTCTTCAAGTGTCAACATTCATGCCTAACTGTTACAATTTAACTGTTTTATAGGGTAGGTTAACCTCTTGCTCTGCATGGCTACATGCAGAGAATATATTTTTAGTAAAACAATAGTGGAAATACACATGTATTGTGGGAAATAATATATATTTTTTATCATCAATATATAATGTGAATACTAGTAAAGCCCAATAAAGAGGAAATAAAGTGTTTCTAACAATTCTAGTCTGAAAAGTAAAGCTGACTAAAATAGATTTGAAACTGTATACTTTTTTCAATGTACTCTTGGAAGTTTCTAAAGCTCACAATGCAACTGGAGAAGTGCTCCTGTTGATAGTAAAGGGTGTGGCTGATAGTTGCAGGCTATACGCAGTTAGAATAGAAAACCGGTCTGGGCCAGAAATAAATAAATATATATATAAAAAGGCAGGGCCTCCTCTGCAAACCTCATGCTGCCACCTCATTCATGTCATTTAGTCCTCACTAAATGCTGTTAGTTCATTTTGTTTATTTGAGTTGTATATACCAATTTGATTAGAATTATGAAAACATACACAAGGAAGTAAACATAAATACTTTCTTACCCATAGGAACCAGAGATGTGCTTTGTCATGCCACCTTTCTACAAGGGGCTACCCAATACACATGCTGACTGACACTGTCACTCGCTCATTCGAAACCAACGCTTTCTCCACGTGTTAGCAAGGCCACTGAATCCAGTTGACTTGTTATCTTTGAGTGCTGTTTTGTCTCTTACACTTGTTATGCATACAATTCAGAAAATAAGTTATATATTTTCAAGTCAAGCAATAGTTAAATTCTTAACAGTTTGCTGGGCATCCTGGGCTGTTGGGAGGAGTGGTACACAGAGAAACCAGTCCTTACAAGAAGTACAAAATTTAAAAGCATAATGTGTAATTAATGTTTATATTGGCATTTGATGATTTTATCCAAAGTGTCTTACAATAATCACATTTGTCAATAGCTGGAGAGGTCATACACCAGTCATCATAAATAAACACATTCTGTTTGCATAGTGACATAGTCATAAGGGCTAAATTAATTCCTAAGAGAGCAAGCAACTAAACTAGTTCCTTGCTAGCATTAAATTAACAGCTTTCACTCTTAAGATATTGTATACAATAGTATAAATACATATGGAGGTACTGTATTATGTACAGTACATGTGTATGTTCCGGTAATACTAATTAGTGTGACCTAAGCTACTTGAATCTGTGCAAATAGGCTGTACAGATTCAACTAGCCTTGAATCTTTTATCTCTAGTTTCATTTAATTTGAAAATCATGATGGTAAATGTTTTATTAAACTCAAGTGAACGTAATAGAAAAGAATGTGCAGTAAAGACATTTTGAAATCTTTGTGGTTTCAAGACAGATGAATTCCCCGGGGTTTACACAAATGCCATGGTTCACATTGGTGCCACAAATGTGTCCTAAATTTACACGTGGGTGACAATTATTGATTTATTTGTTACAGTGCACTTAAATTGCACAACCTAATTGTGGCAGCCTGTATAACCTTAAGTAACCTTTGTGTTGAAATCTGTAGACATGAGGAGCCTCACACCCTCGTATTATACTCACAGAGACATCTGAATAGATCATTTTGATTGCCCACAAATAGTTGTGCACTCACTGTATCGCTCTCTCTCTCTCTTTTTCTCTCTCTCTCCCCCCCTCTTTCTCTCTCTCTCGCAGTTACACACACATACACACATGCACACACAAGCTGCAAGCACACCCTACCACATGTTTGCAAGTCAATAACTGGAAGGAGAGGTGCCTCTATAGTTTTATTGCTTCTCTAACTTAACACAGCTGCTAAACAGAGGAGCTGTGCTTTCTTGGCTTCACATTCACAGACTTTCAGCCGGCTCACTCGAGTGCAGCGACATTTCATTATAAGTCAGTAAATCTTGAGGATTGTTTGGAAGTGAAAGAAAGGCGAGGGTGCACCTATGGAGGTGATTTGAATGGACCTGTGAAAGCTATGACTAAGACGTTGGACATTAACAACGCCCAGCACAGTGCTGGCTAAATTGTTCACGGATGAATTTGCAAGAATGTGTTACATACTGTCCTGAGACACAATTATCATTATCAATATCAATCATTACCGTAATTCATACATTTTAAGTATCCATATCTTGACCAACACGTGAATAAGAACACTACAGAGAAAACATAACTCCCAGTTGTGAATAGCATGTAGTGATGCAACACTTGGTTCAGTTGGCTAAAATGTTAACTATGAATGAATGCTCTTAGGTGTTCACAAAGCAAGTTTAATAAACATGCGTCATGGAGAGCCAAGTCAAGATGAACCCGAAGTTCTCTAACAGTTTCGTATAGGCATCCATATCACTATATATATATATATATATATATATATATATATATATATATATATTTTTTTTTTATTTATTTTTTTATAGACATACGAAAAACATTAACAAACTGCAGGGAATTGTGCTGCAACCTTTCTCAAAAGCTAACCAGCTTTTCCATTAAAGTTATATAAAGTGAACTTCTGATGATTAGTCTGGGGGATCATAAAAGACCTGGATACTGAAATGAAAAGGCAAAAACAAGGATGCAGTTGTTCGTGTTTGGGCATGAAATGGCAGAGTACAATGCCAAGTGAGAAAAAACTGCACAGCACTGAAAGCTGTGGTGAGCTTTCCACTGCTGCATTGCCCAGCTGTGACTTGGGGCGATTCCACTGCCATTACAAACCGTCAGTCATATAAAACACATTCTGACCTGAATGTGTACAATAGCCTACTGTTGAGAAACACACCATTGCTTGCATGCATGCTGCAAGATGCGACTTAAGCCATCAATCACGACAGAAGGGATAAGTACTGACACATGTGAATTAAAATGAATCACAGAACATTCTCTGCAGAGAGGAATGTTGGCTGGTATAACAGAAGATTATACTCCACCAGACTAATCTTCTGCATCTATGAACAGAACAGATCATAGCAATTTGTGCATATCCCAATTTTTCTTTACCTAGTTACAAACAAGTTATGACAAATCTTTTAAAACTGCCTAACCTGACTAATTTACCCTAAAGCTAACTACACATCCAAGGATTTTATATTGTAAATTGTAGTGTTGAATTACCGTATATACAGTACATACAGCATATTAACAATGGCATGATAATATAGATACAATGATGCATATAGTTATAAGGTCAATATTTTGTGTGTTGATTTATAGGTTCAGTTTATATTCTTGCCTTGCGTGCAAAGAATGGTTTCTTTTATTGTGCAATGCACTCCACTTTATTTCTGTTTTCAAACTGCAACTAGCCTGCGGGGTGTGCGATGGGTGGAGGAGCTCTGCCCTACTTGAGGTAATGCCTCCCTCAGCTCCTCCCTTCTGCCTCTCCCTGGGCCAACACCCACCCCCCTACACCAACCCCCACCACCTGCCTCGTGCAGGATAAATAGGAGGCAGAGCGAAGGCAGTGCGCCACAGTCTACCTATTTCTCTCCAGGCAGGCAGGCAGACATCCCCTTTCACTCAGCAGTCATGACATCCATGTATAGAACATCTGTGAGATCATCTGGCGGCTCAATGCGGAGCAGCGGCTACGGGGGCCCCCTCACAGCGGCACGAGCCAGCAGTGTGTACGCCGGGGCAGGCGGCTCCGGAACGCAGATCTCCACAGCTTCCTACGGCTCCGGCGGTGGTCGCTCCAGTGCTTTTGGCATGGGAGGGGGTGGAGGTGGAGGTTATGGCATGGGAGGCGGTGGAGGTGGAGGTTATGGCATGGGAGGCGGTGGAGGGGGAGGTTATGGCATGGGAGGAGGGGATGGCTCGGACATGCATGTGGGGGCCAACGAGAAGGCCACCATGCAGAACCTCAACGACCGCCTGGGCTCCTACCTGGAGAAGGTGCGCTCTTTGGAGAAGGCCAATGCCGACCTGGAGCTGAAGATCCGCATGTTCTTGGAGAGCAAGACCTCCCCAGCGTCCCGTGACTACTCGGCTTTCTTTGCCACCATTGCCGACCTGCAGGGAAAGGTGAGTCTTAAAGTTCAAGTACAGTATTTAGGTGCCATTATTTGCCTCTCATAACAGAGTGGAGAAAAAACTAGCGAGACCCAGGGAACCAAGGTTATGCCGTAACCCAAACGTTTCATTGTGTTCCAAAACAAGGGAATGGAATGTTTATGTGGCACTGACATGATCATGTTTCTTTATGTCACACTAATACTTAAACATATCCCTTATGGCGCAAACCTTTTCCTTATCTTTCAGATCCAGGATGCCACCCGTACCAACGGAGGCATCTACCTGTCCATCGACAATGCAAAGCTAGCTGCAGACGACTTCAAAACGAAGTAAGCCCCACTACGTGATAGTAAAATGTTGACCTAAATTTTCCCTTTCCAGGTAATATATGTACCCTAATAATATGCAAATGAGAAACTCTTGATACATCCTTTAGCTGCATACAATAGATGCCAGTGGCCACATTTCCAACCCTCTGTTCTTTTATGCAGGTATGAGAATGAGCTGGCCATGCGTCAGTCGGTGGAGGCAGACATCGGCGGGTTGAAGAGACTGTTGGACGAGCTGACCCTGGCCAGGTCAGATCTGGAGATGCAGATTGAGGGCCTAAAGGAGGAGCTTATCTTCCTCAAGAAGAACCATGAGGAGGTACACAGCGATTTAGCGGTTTAACATGCTTCATTTTAGTCGGTTTCCATTACGATTGACCTCAGAGTCGGTAACTTAGTGTAGTGTGAGTCTGACTTAATTGTTAAACTTTAAATCATTACCCTCTCTAAACTACTAACCATACGCATCTCTCAACAGGAGCTGGCAGCCATGAGGAACCAGATGAGTGGGAACATTAATGTGGAGGTAGACGCAGCCCCACAGCAGGACCTGAGCCACATTATGGCTGAGATCCGTGAACAGTATGAGGCTGTGTCTGCGAAGAACCAACGTGAACTGGAAAACTGGTTCCAGTCAAAGGTAGGACTAGACCAAGAACTCAACCAAATCCTGCACTGACATCAAGTAAGCTATCTTCGATTAGAGAGTTGTATTTCTGACGTTCTACTGTATTTCTTTTGGCAGTCAGAGATGCTGAATAAGGAGGTGGTAGCCAGCACAGAAGTTCTCCAGTCGTCCAAATCAGAGATCTCAGAGCTCCGACGAACATTACAGGGTTTGGAGATCGAACTACAGTCACAGCTCAGTATGGTAAGACTCAAACTCTTACCAGAAGATACTCTGATGTTTTGGAAACAAAAATTAAGATTAGTTCCACTGAAGATAATACAACTATTAACACTACCACCTTTCATCTATTCCATTCTTATGTATGTGCCATTTACAATTAAAAAGCACATGCCTAGTGACCATGCAAAAACATGAAAATTGAATACACCACTTATACCCTTTAAAGAACCCATTTGCTCTTCCTATCTCACCTCTCCTCTTCTGGACCACCAGAAAGCATCCCTGGAGGGTACATTGGCAGACACAGAGGGACAGTATTCCAGACAGCTCCAGTCTCTACAAGTGAAGGTGACTGGCATGGAAGAGCAGTTAATGCAGCTCCGTGGTGACATGGAGCGCCAGGGCCAGGAGTATAAGAGGCTGTTGGACATCAAGACCCGGCTGGAAATGGAAATCGCTGAGTACAGAAGGCTATTGGATGGAGAGTCATCGTAAGTAGGGGAAGAGTCTTGGAAGGGTTATACCTCTTTGCTCTAGAGGATTATTGCAAAATTTACAATTCCTGCCATACATCATTTCAATTTACAGTTTTGGTGACACCTAGTGTTAAGTGATCATTCTGAAACAGTATGTGGACAATTTGGCCTACTTAGTTCTATCATCTCTGGCGGACCCACCACTGCTGTTAGACGCAAAACAGATCACTAGCTGATGTAATTATAATATATAAAAACACCAATCTGAAGTGCAAATGGACCCAGGGTGTCATGACTAGGCATGAGGCTGAATCATTGTTTACAGTATTTATGAACATCGACCACTTCCATTTCGTTTTGTCTCCTTTTGATAGACTCATCCCTACACAGACACAATAAAATTGTTGTTTTCTTGCTACTTTTAGCGTCAGTGCATCTGGAAAGAGCAGCAGCAGCAGTGCGTCTGGAAAGAGCAGTAGCACCACCAGCAGCACCACCACACGCAAGGTGGTGGTGATCACAGAGGACGTGCAGGATGGCAAGGTCATCTCCTCCTCTACTACCACCACCAAGTAACTTGTGGCAGGCAGCGAACAGAGCACCCAGGAATGATTGCCTGAAAGACCACACGAAGACCCCTCACGTCGATCGGTTACCTTTCACTCTGTAAATGCAATAAAGATTCTCTGTTTGCTAACTACATGTTTGTCCATAGTGGCTTTATAAATTCATTTGTGTGACTTTAATTTGTTTAAATCCTAAAAGGATTAACCTACCCTACCTGCCCCTTAATACCTGTACTCACTGTAAGTCGCTTTGGATAAAAGCCTCTGCTAAAAAGCCGAATTGTAATGATAAGGAAACACTCCTCATTATAACTCCTGAGAGTAGAATATAGACAATTTAGGGATCAATCTTTTTGAGAATTTGAGCATATAGATATTATTACAATACCCTTGTGTTATAATTAGCATTGCTGTAGTATAATAAAAGGTCAGTCATATTACAAGATAAAGGTTCAACATTCATAACCATGAGTATACTGATAACTGACAACTCAGGTCAGGTATAGATGGTATATACAGCTATAGAGCATAGCTGTAAATAAAGAGAGTTTGGACAACTCAACAATAGGTGCCATTTTGTTATCCAAGGTCAAATCGGCACAATCACCTGCTAATAAACACTGTATGAATTAGAATCAGTTATATTAATCATTGGGCTACATAAGTGTAATGTAATGTAATGGGTGAGGTATAACAAGATAGCGCCTGTGTGTAACATGAAAGCCTTTTAACATAGGGCAGACCAGTTGAAACCGAGTTGTCCAAACTCTCTTTTTTTATGGCTTTGGTCAAGAGATCATCACAGCACCACCTCGTGGAGAGTTTGAATATACTTGCATACGGTCCATACGGTGTGTGGTGAGTTTTTAGTTATAATCTAAATATCTATGAGTGATTCACTATACATGCATTTTTGTGTGTGGCCACACGCACTTGGATGTTTTATAAAATGTTTACAGGTGGTCTCTAGTTTCATTTAGAGCTGTTATTTGGTCCCTGAAAAAAGGATTTAAAGTTTTTCAGAAATTTCATCAAGGAGGACTATATGTATTATGAAGAAAGGGACCTGTTGACTTGTGATAGACAATCAAACAATCTTCTGTTTTAGTAGCATGGTGCAATTTAGATTACAGCCCCTTGACAGAAAACTAGCTGGACAGTTGCTACCTCAGATCAATTTCTTTAAAGCACAACCAAACACCAAAATAATATATTACAAATACTGGTGGATTTGGCCATGTAATAGCGCTAAAGAATGATCCTAGTCCAAATTTGGACATTGGCTTAGCACAGTCCTTACCATAACAGAGACACAGACACACAACCCTCCCGCCCGAACTTTGCAACATCCTTTTTCAAATCAGTGCGTTCGGTGGAAGACTGTCGAGTGCCCATTTCCTAAGTCTTGAACTTGAACTATGACACTTAAGTTGGAAATAATCTCTACAAAGCATACACTTCATTGTAGGAATTTGTGCCACACAAGGATATCTGATTGCGCTGCATGGTCTTTATTGAATATTGGTGATGATCTACAATTATGACTCAATGTCATCAACATCCACGTGCACGGTCTTGGTACTCTCAACCACCCTTTCATCCACGACTGTCTCCACGACTGCAATGACCTTTTTAACCACTAGGGAAAAAATAAACAACATCTCATATAATATCTCAGTCATATCTCATCACTAAAACCAATATAACCAAATTCTGTGTATACATTTTCTCTGATGAAATATTATTAAAATGGCTTACCATGTTTGGAGCTGTTAGAGATAAGGAAAAGGAAAAATACAAATTAGCGCTGAATATACATACATTGCATGTTTTGTTGAATTTTTAAAGAGATGTCCTGTATCCTTATGTCAATATTAGTCATCCACTAACCATCTACTCACTGGTAGCCTTTAAAAATAGTAAGCTACTAATTTATTGCTTTCCAAATTTTTTTCTCTTTTAATAATAATTATACTAACAATAATAATAATAGTGTTTGCCATGTCTTATCACTGTACACTCAATGAGGTCTCACCTCTCATCCTGCCCATCCAGAAGTTTTCTGTACTCTGCAATTTCCATCTCCAGTTGGGTCTTGAGGTCCAGCAACATGTCGTACTCCCATTTGTTGCTGGCGATGTTTCCATGGATATTAGACAGCTGAGCCTCCAGTCTTGCCACCATGGACTGTAGGCCTGCTAGCTGGTCGCCGTGGCGAGCCTGGGTCTCTTCCAGGGTGCCCTCCTGGGATGCTTTCTGGTGGCGAGGTGGGATGTTTAGTGGTGGCAAAAAAAGTAAAACAAAAAGCCAAACAATTGTAACTAATATTTTTTTGTATGTGCGTTTTTATAATTTGTCTGTTAATTTGTACGAGTCTTCATTTGTTAACTGTTGTTTTGTTGTTGTATTACTTCGATATACTGTACATTCTGTATGTCTGCTTTAACATTAATATGTCCCAGTGTCATTCATTCCAAATGGGTGTGTGTTTCAGGGTCTCTCTCTGTATGTATTACAATGTATGTGTTCATGACTGAAAGACACAGGATGCACATTTCTTTTTTCCTGCCGGGTGGAATGTACCATGCTAATGTGGGTCTGCAGTTCAATCTGAAGTCTCTGGAAGATGTCCCTCAGATCCTTTATCTCTGTGTGGCTTGTCGTTAGAAACTCGGTTTGTGTGATCACTTCCTGCTCCACTACAGCAATCTAAACAGGTCAACACATTGTAAAATATCAAATATTCCCACCCTCATTACTAAATGTAATTTTATGAGGCCAGGAAAAAAAAGATAAACTATAATGGCTGGTGAATCTCAATTTGTTTAAACCATGAGATCCGTGTCCATGCATTGACTGTCTATAGGCCAGATTCTCACCTTGGTCTTATACCAGGCCTCTAGTTCTTGTCGGTTCTTGTCGATTATAATGTCATAGTGCTCCCTGATAGATGTCATGGCCTCATTCAAATCTGTAGAGGGCGCTGCATCTACTGACACATTCACCTGACCGCCAATCTGGCTTCTCATTGTGACCTACAGGGAGAGGTCAGAGCAATATCATTATAATTTATTCACACTCAACCTTGAAGTGCAGTGATACAGTATTTGTTTTACAGAATGACAAGTAAACTAATGTGCTTAATTAAGGGATAGTGCATGGGTGAAAACAGACTACAATTAGAATTACAAAGTCATTTAGCAGACACTTTTATACAAAGCGCCTTACAATTACATGGTGCTATTACATGGAGCAGATAGGGGTTAGGCATCTTGCTCAAGGATGCTTACAGGTAGGCCAGCTCTGGGACTCGAACCAACAATCTTCAGGCTGGTTTAGGTCCAACACTTACACCACTAGATTATCCTGCCCCAGACTATTACTGAGAATGTGTTTGGCTATGAAGTGTAGCCATGAAGTAATGGAAAGAGAGAAGAATTAAAGGAAGCGAGTTCAGGAGAAGAGGGCATTTAAACAATGCTGTTTAAAAAAGCGTAACCTAAAGGAATTTCCTCTGTTAGTAGGTATAAGAAAGAGGCTATGAGTGCAGTGCGTTATCGAGTGCATTGTTACAGTACTGTACTGTATTATCTACGGTACCTGCCACAAAACATGTTGTGATTTAGGTTGCAGGAATATCACATTGGTTGTTGAGGACAGATGCCTTGAGATAATCAGTCACTAAAGTGAATCGGTTATGTTTTTGAAAATGGTGGTAATGTGCACATAAATTGTCATAGAAAAGAATGAGTGATGACCGGAAATAACTGTGCTGGCTACCCCAAAGGCAGAAGGTCAGTTTAGTGCTGAATGATGCACAGAGCTATCCACCAGCATTCTTTACCTCTTCATGGTTCCTCTTGAGCATGATGAGCTCTTCTCTAAGGCTTTCACACTGCTGCTCCAGGTCCATCTTGGCCAGGTTAATCTCATCAAAGACCCTCTTCAGCTCAGCGATGTCTGCCTCCACGGTCATCCTCATGGCCAACTCACTCTCATATCTGGGTTATTGTAGGATTCAACGGGTGAAGGGTTCAGGTCAGAATGTCCAGGAGTTCATAGTGGACAGCTGAGATTAGAAGCTGTCAGCTAGGCATGATGTTCACACTCTGGTGCAGGCGTGAACTTGCACATACTAGAATGGGAAGGCGCTGAAATACATGCAGTGCGCGCACAAAGCACAGTGCACGCACGAAGCACACAAATAAAGCAATGCTCACTTTATCTTAAAGTCATCAGCAGCCAGTTCAGCGTTGTTAATGTCTAGAAGGATCTTGGCATCGGTCTCGGTGGCCAAACAAATCTGAAGAAAAACACATTGAGAAAAAGAGAAACACAATTCATCTTTGGTAAAATGTAAGTGAGACCTTTGACTACTTATGCCTAAAACACCCCCTCCCAAACCAACACGTCTCTCCTGCACAAGTGTTTTCTTAAAACGAATCCAACCATTGTTCAAAGAGCACACAGATTAACTACTGCATGTTTCTGCACCAATGACCATGGCTGAGTAATCGTTTCTTAGTGACAAAGGACCATTATACCACACGAAACACTGAATGGAGACACACATACAGTACATGGGTCTGCTTCCTCTTACAGTACCTTGCCCTTCAAGTCAGTGATGGTTGCCAAGTGGCTCGAGTATTCGTGGCAGGTGACCTGTCTATTCTGGTACCATTCTCTGATCTGCTTTTCCAGGTGGTCGTTCTCCGTCTGAAGACTGTGCACCTTCTCCAGGTAGGAGGCCAGGCGGTCGTTGAGGTTCTGCAGGGTGGCCTTCTCGTTGGCCCCTGCATTGAGGTCCAGACCATGAGCCAGGTTAAAGCCATTGGGAGCTGGTTTGTAGTAAGCCTGGGAGATGCAGGGACCGTGCCTACTTGCTCCTCCATAAACACTTTGGGACCTTTGGGCAGACATGGTGTAAGTTCTTCTGGCAGTCATGGTGGAGGACAACCCGGATCTGGATCAGGTAGGAACGAAGGAGGCTCCCAGATGGACCTGGCCAGTTGATCAGCAGTGAATGTCCCGCTGGTCACCTTGGTTATAGCTGCCACACACAAAAAAGAATGGGAAGGGCTAGAGGGACGTAGTTGATAGCGGAGGAATGTGGTTCACAATGTGTCCCTCTTACCTCTCCATCAGCATATGGGTGGTGTGGTTGCTGGGTAAGTCGACCGCCTTGTTTTTTATCAGATAATGAATTTCTAGGATACCTTTTATTGACTGGTTGGCTAAAGATTTGGAGGAATTTCACGCTGCATTGCATGTCTGTTTCCATGGCTTGGTAGCATGTGGAGAGGCCCAAAGTCACGTAGGTCGACAGACATAAATAGGGTTGGCACACGTATACAACAATGTTGCATTTACTGTGCCTAATTATGCATATCAATAATAGAATGATCACAGAGTAGTAACAGTTTCACCTTATTAAAACCTATGTTGAAAAAAGTTAAACATTGTCATAAGTATGGCACACCCAAACTTTATCACAGATATCTTTACCCTGTTACGTTTAGACTACTGTGTAATCTTTATACAATGTATTTTTAAATTAACAAACTTACAAAGCAAATATTTTCCTCCCTAGCTATAGTAGTTTCTTGGGCAACTTAATTGATCTGTCTTTTGTACTGCATACTGTAGCTATCAATGATATGTTCTAATTCATGAAAACCTCATTACTTTCATAATAAATGTGTTTCAGGTTTAGAAAACTATTATTTGTTTTTTACAGAAAAAAAACTAAGAAACAAACAACAAAATTAACTCTACATGGCTCCACATCAAGATGAGGCTGTAAATATTTAATTTAGACTACATAATTTAATACATATCTTGAATTTATGAACTAGAACAATGCTCTTGGATGCTAAGATAAGATTTTCTATCTGATAAACAGGGCGTATTTGGTGAACGATGGAATAGAATTTCACTATACCCCACTTTCATGAAAGCCTTTCCATTTGCCATTTTGACAGTTTTATAATCTAGTGTCTAGGTGCGACATTTCCGCAAAAATTACATCAGCAGTACTCAAACAACAGTGGTTGGTCCACAGGCAGAAATATGTGCACCCTGTCCAGTTGACCTAAAATGTAGAATGATGGTAGATTGTTGTTTAATGTTTTTATTTTGCAGAATATAATGCATAATAAATGTACTGACAAATGTGTATCAGTATGGGCCTATTTAAATTTAATATTGCTTTTGGCTAGATGGAAAACCCCTATGAGCGACGTTAATTTAGAGCCGACTATCAAAGTGAATATTGGAGCAGAGACTGAAAGCCAGTCAGAGCTGCGTGTTAAGTGAGTCTGGCCCACGGGACTGAATGGTGACTGTTGTTGTCAGTGTACAGCCCTCTTTTGAGATTTAGTGATGGAAGATTAGATCTTATACAGCAGGAGGCAGATCCCCATGGCCTTGTGAGTTGGGAGATATGCATTCATTAGACGCACAACAGGGTAAACTGGTTGTGCAGACTGGTGTTTAACAACTGAAACATGATAGCAAGGTTTGGTCCAAATGTGCCTATGTATGCCAGCTATAACTGTATAGCTGGCAACATTTAAAGGGATGTTGTAATTTGACTCTTGAGACACATGCTGGAACAAGTCTCTGTGTCAACAGACACACATGTAAGCGCAAACAATTATTATCTTTATAAGTAAGTGAACCCTTGGATTTAATAACTGGTCGAACCTTCTTTAGCTTTAGCAAACCCTCGGTAGCTGCGGATAAGACCTGCACAATGTTCAGGAGGAATTTTGGACCAGTCTTCCTTACTTCCTTACTTCCTTACTTCCTGCTTCAGCTCAGTCATATTCTTGTGAACGGCTCTTGGTTTAAGGTCTAGGCTCTGACTGGGCCACTCCAAAAGGTGGATTTTTTTTTTTAGAAGCCATTCTGTAGTAGATTTACTTCGATGTTTAGGGTCATTGTCCTGCTGTATCACTCAACTTCTACTAAGCTTCAGCAGGCTGACAGACAGGCTGATATTATCCTGTTGGATATATTGAAATGTATTAATTCTTCCCCCTGATGATGGCAAGCTGTCCAGCCCCCGAAGCAGATCTGAGATTCATCAGTCCACAAAACATTTTCCCAGTAAATTGTGTTCGGCAAACTTTGGCAAACGTTTTTTTTGGAGCAGCGTGGTGTCCTGCCATGGACTCCATTCCTGTTTAATGCTTTGTGTATGGTAGATGAACATGAGATGTTAGTCATATTGGCTGGGTGCCCACTGAATCGTCTCTATTTATAGACAAATTGTCTACCTGTGGGCTGATGAATTTGTAAACTCTTTGAGATTCCTTTGTAACTCTTTGAGATTACTTTGTAACTCTTTGAGATTACTTTGTAACTCTTTTCATCTTTCATGCGCATCACCAATTTTTGAGCTTCTGAATAGCAAAATTATAAAGGTTTTTATTGTTTTTAATGATATAAAGTATCTCTGACCACACCTCCAATCTCGTTCCATTGATTGTATACCCAAGGTTTGCTAACTCCTGATTTCAATTAGCTACTGGTAGGCTAATGACTTAGCCTAAGGGTTCACATACAGTACTACATGCATCCAACATACACTGTGAATGATATATTCAATATAAGCAAGACCAATACAATAATGTGGGTGTTATTACTTTAGACAGATTGTTTTTGTTCATTAATGCAGAGAATTCATCAGATTATATTTTAAGACAACTTTATACATAAATGCAGGATAATAAAGTGGTCTGGGTGTTGGACTCCCAGCCAGAAGGTCATGGGTTCAAGCCCCAGAGTTGGCCTACCTGTAAGCATCCTTGAGCAAGATACCTAACCCCTATCTGCACCATGTAATTGTAAGTCACTTTGGATAAAAGCTAAATGACCTAATTGTAAATCCACAGGGTTCACTTACTTTTTCTTGCCATTGTATGTTATTATGAATATTGCATGGCTTATGTCATATCCAGTAACACAAGCTAAATGGTGCCACGCTGTAGCAGTTATGCTGTTTTTAGATAGCATCATTCATCTGTACTTTGTCTGACTTAACTCTCTTTAGCTTATCAGAGCTTAGCACTCATTATTTCCCAAATTTCCCTGGTGTTTACTGTTGTTTTTCGTAGCTCTAAACCACTGCATTTTAGGGGACTTTATACATGATATTTATACATGCCTAAATATTTGAGCAGTGAGAGTTTGTTAAAAGGAACTGCAGGTACAATATATTTTAGAAAAATCTTCAATGTGAGGCACATGATTGGACAAAGTATACACGCACCACATACGTGCACTTTACCACCTTGCCACCACATTGTGGCCAAATCATGTTTGTTTATGTGTGTGTGTATCCTATGTACTGTACAGTATGTGACCCGGCACGATGCAATCACAAATATTTGTATCAAACTTTGCAAATGTGTTGACAGTTGTCCAAGGATGAAGGTTATACAATACATAGTATATACTGCATACGTTTGGCCACATAATCTATTACTTTGTTTACCGTTGTTTACTGCCATTACTATAATGGAGGTAAGCAACATTTATCAGTGTATGCCTTCAGTATTTCGCTAGAGGGCACACTGCTACTGTTGTACATCTAATCTCTACAAATCAGAGGCCTACTCTTTACAAATTGGAATTTATTAGCACCTAAAAAATTATAAACTATTGGACCTACACACAAGAATGATAATATACTGTATGGATATACCACCACACACACCACAGTTCAAATTTGTTCAAAGTTTTCTGCAGAAATCAATTTCTTTACACATTATAGCACACTTGCTTGTGGACATTGTGTTGAATTCTGTACCTACATATTGAATTTATTATTGAATGTTTTTGGGTGACAGTGTATGTTGGTTTATGTAGAAATCACAAAATTGCACACAGAGGCACACAACTTACAGCCAGTATAAAGCTCTATTCTCAACACATAATGACATACTGTATGAGCTATTAGGTCTGTTAATACAGTCCCAGTGAATTGACAGTTGGTGGGACATGGAAAGGGACCCTAACAGTACACGTATGCACAGTGGAGAGGAGTGTGTACAGTGAAACTCTGATGTCGGCAAATGTTTAATTATGTCAAGATGTTCCAGAGAAAAGAACGTTTCTCCTTTTGTCTCACATACACATACACAAACCACAGTTATACACATGCGTGTATCACACACACACATACACAAAACCCAATTATTCAGACAATTAGACATTACAAGATATAATTTTATGGGCCTTGACGTCACTCCCAGACCATATGAGCCAGACATGATTGCACTGATTAACAAGGTGGAGGATTCTTTGTAACTAGATAACTACAATTCCGCCGCTATCTGCTTTGAATACAGATTTATTACTCTTTCTGGACCAACCCGCTCAGAGGGTGCACTATGCTATAAGAGATGTCAACCCGGCCGATGTGACTTGATCAATATGTACTGTAATCACAATGTGAGATTAGGTGGCAGGGAAGTTTAAATTGATCATTTGCAAATAAATAAAATAGATAACATTCAGGAAATAGTCAGCACTTTGACCCACAGATACTAGGACATTAGATGTGACAACTATGTGTCAAGCAACGCAGTAACATCATTGCTCATGTGTTAGTATCATCTTCCCCAGGAGGACTAGACCAATGAAACACATGGGAACCTCAATGTTCTCTCTCTCCCATTGAGCTGAAGGTGATGGCGAGGACTCAGGTGTTCTGTAGGAATCCTGATCATCCAGACCTGAAACAATGGACCACACTCATCCATGAGCCATGATCCACGCCCATCATGTCCACACCTTGCCAGCGGTTGCTACAGCTCAAACAAACAAACTGTTTTGACACTGTCTGCGTCTGCAGTGACTTACAGTATGATTAATGAGTGAAAGTTACAGGGAAACGTCCCTTCCCTTCCCTTCACCAATACCTTTATTTCAGGTTTTACTTCTGCCTTTGTACAGCAGAGAGCAGAGAGTTCTTGGCCCTCTATTGTATACGAAGAGCTCAAGGAAATCCAAAATGTAGCCTGTCGGATTAAGTGTGCGACAACTATTTCAATGATAATGTTGTTATACTGGCTAAGCAGCAATGATAGTGATAAGTCTGAAGCAAATGAAAAATTGTATTGACTACTGTATTGTATTGATGATTAAAGAGGTGCTCCACTCCACTGCCCATCCGGAGGACATTGTGTCTTTATTTTGTTAATAATGTTTATAACATTATTGTTTGGATGTAGTTGCTTTCCACAGTCAGATGTGAACAATGTATTGTGTTTAATGCACTGTTGTCAATAGATTATAAATACATAAATTACACGTACAGTAATAATTATATTATTATATATATATTATTAATATAAGGAGGATATTATATATTAGAGGACTGTGAAAACTGCAATTATGCATCTCCCTCCTTAAGAAAACACCCATTACAAAAGTTATAGCTGATTTCTAAAGGGTTCTTATCTTCCCATTTTTCATGTGAATCAGCAGAGGGAATGGGTGGGGAACAGTGAGTCATACAGACTAATACAATAATGCATGTGGAGAGCTCCTTCACTCTTAAACAAACTTAGAAGTAGAAGCAAGAGAGATTGTGAGTCGAGTTGTATGTTTAAACTTGCAATGTTTAAACTTGTTTCAACTTTTTTTTGTGCATCTATTATAACTCTGGTGTATATTACCTTACCTATGTAAGTCAATGTAATAATAATTACAATTACACTAATAATTATGATAATGTCAAAGTTATTTGCCTATGTGCTAAGTAGGGATGGCCTTACTTCATTTAGACAAGTTGTTAATGAGACAGGAGGGTGGCAGAATGAACAATACACTCATTGTCATTTTTTTCTATAAAGTGTCATGCAGCGGACGGCTCAATTTGCAAGGTACCGGTATGTGCCCATCCCTGTGGATCTGACACTGTGCCAATATCTGCCGTATGTGATGAAGAAGCCTTAGATTGAGTGTAACACTTGCCAATGTTTAAACACGAGTTCTTTAAGACAGTTTCTCTTATCTGGGGGGTTGTGCTTTTTAAGATTGTTCCCAACGTTTCTTCCATTTTTGTTGCTTAACGTTTTTTTTTGGGTCCAATTATAGGTAATGGTTAGGCGTGTTTATGCCTGAAATGTGGCCTTTCAGACTGGCTCTGTGATTAGGGGCTATACTTTATATACTGTAAATAAAGTTCATTTCACTTGAGTAGAGAGCCCACATTCAAAATTTTCTAACTGTCAATAGTCATAAAACCAAAACTATCAACACTACACGTTGCGTGAGCTTTTAATCCGTCTGTTGCATATTTTGAGGAAACCTGAGTTGATCAGTTACTGTAGTTCACGAGGGAACATGAAGACTAGCCTGAGAAACTGCATTAAACATGAAACACAGTGACCTCATGTTTCATATGCAGGACATTTAATTGGAACCAAACTCTTCCTCTGTGACATGGCATGACCCCACAGGCCCTATCACCCTGCTCTCAATTGACACCAGACGCTGTGATATGAGATCAGCGATACTGGCCACATTCCAAAGATGACAGCGGAATACACACACACACACACACACACACACACACACACACACACACACACACACACACACACACACACACACACAC
>JAOEHI010008340.1:3455-15955 GCA_025447815.1 Percopsis transmontana | reverse complement strand
AGAATTAGGAGAAATGTTTTACATTAAAAAATAACAAGCTCTTTCAACAAAAGAAAAGATTTCTCTGGTAGTTTATATTGTCTGAGAGGCTGTCAGAACACACACACACACACACACAACACACAACACAAAAATATTGATGGAACTACATTTCAGACTAAACAAATGGCCTGAGTGTGTTTTTTGTGTATGTGTGTATACTGTGTGTTTGTATACTGTGAGTGTGTGTTAATGTGTGTGTAGTGTGTGTGTATGTGTGTGTGTGAGTGTGTACTTGGACATGGTGAGAGCAAGGTTGCAGGCGGCCATCTTGATTTTGTTCTGAGCCTCCAGGTGTGTCATTCCCTCTGTCGACACCCCGTCGATGGCTACGATGACATCACCAGCCACCAGGGAACCTAGAGCTGCTTTACTGCCTGGTGTGATCTACACACACACACACACACACACACACACACACACACACACACACAGGTCCTTCTCATCAGGGTAAGTGGAATGTTTCAAATCCGACATTACATCAATCAATCAAATGGGACCAGAATTAATCAATAACATAACCCCCGCATGGTGAGCACAGCTTATATCTTCTATAGTTACTATTATTATTATTATTATTATTATTATATAAAACACCTTCAGGGTCATTTAGCTTAAATATATTTTATAGTTTGTGGGTAGGGTAGGTCAGGCCCAATCATCATTTAGATTAGTATGCATTAGAATTAATAGTATTATTTTGAACTATTTTAAACATGAACAAATAAAAAAGGTGTTCCATTAGTCAGGAGGAAACAGGGTTTAATTCCCTGCCTTGCTCATTGAACCTTCAGCAGACACACACCAGCAGCTGTGAACTTTGATTCACAGGCCGTCAGCCAATCCGGTGCCTCGAATACAAAACCACAACAGCTGTTCATGCCTCAGTGAGCTGCTATCCATTACCCACAATCCCTCTCCTCATGTTAACATCGCCATGGCTACACAGCAGGGACTAGCACTGTCAGCATTCACCAACAGAATGAGCTGGTTTTAGTAAGAAATGTTATTTAATTATTATTTATTAATATATATTATATATGTAATATATGTAAAAGTCATGTAAAAGCTATTTTACATGACAAGGTTCTGGAAGATGTTGAATACATTCAACCAATTAATCATTCCTACATGACAGGGAATATGTCAACATTCTCAGCACCTTCCTAACCAACTGTAGACACTTCCAACAATTCCTTTATAAGATGGAATAGTTTGACATTCCCACCACATGCCTACATAACAGGGAATAGTTTGACATTCCCAACACATGCCTACATAAGAGGGAATAGTTTGACATTCCCAACACATGCCTACATAACGGAATAGTTTGACATTCCCAACACATGCCTACATAACAGGGAATAGCTTGACATTCCCAACACGTGTCCAAGAAAGAAAGTTAATTGATATCATAGAACTAGACCTGACTAGACTAACACACTCCTACTCAACACTAAACATAAAGCCAGACAAATCAAATTGTCTATACATCGATATATATCTATGATATAGAATACAGTATTCATTAAATACTATATATATATATATATAAAATTATGTAAGCTTTTATCCAAAGTGACTTTGTAACGTCTGAGGGTGCCGCCGGGAACAGCGCCTCACCCCTCCCGTTGGGTGTGGTCGGCGTGCGGGGCTAGACCCAACGGGAGCGCACCCTAGCTCCGCACCTGTACCCCAATAGCTCATCAGCTCCACCTGCGGGGAGGGTCTGTGTGCATGGGCCCGGGGCGGCTCGAGCATCGGACATTGTGTGAATCCATGTTTACAAGTAGGGAGTTTGTTAGAGAAGCACCGTGCGCGTCTGTCCCGGGATTAACAGATGCGTTCTTCGCCTGCGCCTGCGATCGCCACGCCAACACGTGACAAACGTAGAGTGAGTACGACGGTGTCGTTAGGGATAGAACCCACAACCTTTCGGCTGGGAGCCGACCACCCCAGCCTCTAAGCTGCCTCTATGCACCCGGTTCTGCACCTGGAGAGGCCTGAATCTCGTGTTGCGTTTGGAACTCTAGTTCAGCTTTGGGCGGCTGTGAGCCGGTCAGCCTGTGGATACACGTCACGCCAGCCGGGACCAAGAGAGGCCCGTGTGGGTCAGCTGGGCCTGTCAGCGGGCAGCGCCAGGATCCATGGAGACAGAGGCCCCTCTAACCCTCTGAGAAATGAGCCCAGGTGGAGATGTCAGCAGGAGCGCAGGAGTTTGACGCCTTCCCTGATTTACTAATGCACGTCGACCCTGAGCCATTTTAAAGGAGAGCTTTAGCAAAGACATCAAGAAGGGAAGATATTTAGCCATCGTTGTTTCATTCGATCGTTCATTCGATCGTTCATTTATTTCTTGCTAATGTCTGGGTGTGTTACTAGCTAATCATTTAAAATGAATAAAACACAAAAAAGCATACGCTGTATTAATTATGCACCCTATATTCGCATCTTCGACATGTACATTGTGTAAGTCTCATCTTATTTAAGCCATTTTCCTGTGCATCGTTGGAAGAGGGTTATCCATCACAGTTCTGACCGACATGTTTATGAGCGTAAAATAGCCTGCCTCAACCCGTTCTGCCTGAACCTGTTGTTGTATTGACATAATATCCTTCACACATTCCAAATGGCCTTATTCAAGACCCGTAGCCTACCAAATGTAGAATATCGCCACAACATTCCCAATAGTGAATATGAGAGTGCATGCAAACGTACTGATTTCCAGGAAGTCCTGGAAATACAAGAAATAGCCATGGCATACCATGACTAAAATGATAAAATCCCCATCAGCCCATCAGCTACTGTACACACTCTCAGAACAGACAGGACTTGATAAAATACACCTCTGTTGGCGAAATCAGCCTGCACACATATTAAGATTACATCTACGTATTAGTGGATCTACGGCTGCCAGGGCAGATCCACTTCTCATGTGTGTGCAACACGCAGGTAGATTTATAGATGACAGAGCAAGCTAGGCCCAGTTTGCTGTAAATGGAGCCTTAGCCAGCAGCTATCGTAATACGATCTGCCATATAGAATACATGTCACGGAATACATTACATAGAACAGGCCTTCGGCAATAGACTCCATGCTACAGATTGTGTAGGTTATTATATAATCTCAAAAGAGGACTGTCTGTAGCCTTTATCAGCAGGTCAGACATTCTGCAGGCTAAAAACAGCCTGGACTGTCAGCAACACACACACACACACACACACATACAAACACATACACACACACACACACACACACACACACACACACACACACACACACACACACACACACAGGGCCAGGCAGGGCGCAGAGAAAGTCACTTTGACTTGAATTTTAAAAGTATGAATTATTATATAAAGATTATGTTCTTCAGAAAGTACATTTAACAGCAGGTAGGGTTATAGTAAGTACTAGTAGAAGAATAGTATTTAGGAGCAGATAGGGCTACAGTAAGTAGTAGTATTTAGGTACATGCAGAGTAACAGTAAGTACTAGAATTTAGGAACAGGTAGGGCTACAGTATACAGTAGTATTTAGCAGTAGGTAGGGTTACAGTAAGTACTAGTATTTAGGAACAGGTAGGGCTACAGTAAGTACTAGTATTTAGGTACATGCAGAGTAACAGTAAGTACTAGAATTTAGGAACAGGTAGGGCTACAGTATACAGTAGTATTTAGCAGTAGGTAGGGTTACAGTAAGTACTAGTATTTAGGAACAGGTAGGGCTACAGTAAGTACTAGTATTTAGAATCAGGTAGGGCTACAGTAAGTACTAGTATTTAGGTACATGTAGAGTAACAGTAAGTACTAGTATTTAGGAACAGGTAGGGCTACAGTAAGTACTAGTATTTAGAATCAGGTAGGGTTACAGTAAGACTATCCTAACCGTAACATTTACAAGTGTAATATTAATTGATACTTTTCCCCACACCATTAGTAGTGATCTAACACCAACTGAAATCTATCTATCTACCTCTACCAAACACCAAACTATGCATCTTTTCCCTGCTGCAATAAGAAGCTTCCAGCAACACAAATAAATGGATCATCTTGTCTGTGTTCTCCATCAGTCAGAGAAAGTGAGAGCTTTATTATTAGTAACAGTGTCCATGCTGGACATTATCAGAGACCAGTGAACTGATTTTAGTAACATGGTATTTGCATTTGAGATTACTAACCACCTTAACAGACGAGAGAATATTACCTCAATATGATTCAACACACCGGTGCTGAGGGTGAAAAAACCCAATGTTTGCACTACATAATAAACTGTATAAACTAGCTGGTTTATTCAACCTAGGTTGCAGTCTCACTGGTTCTATGTATTGTCAAGGTAACTGGTCTTGTTGTAGTGGAAGATAAAAATGGAACTATATCTATACATTTACAATTTACATTTACAGCATTTGTCAGACGCTTTTATCCAAAGCGACTTACAATTACATTGTTCTATGGAGCAGGTAGGGGTTAGGCATCTTGCTCAAGGATGCTTACAGGTAAGCCGACTCTGGGGCTCGAACCCACGACCTTCTGGCAGGGAGTCCAACACCTAGACCACTAGACTATCCTGCCCTACACTATACACTACCACGATTGGATTGGCCCCGTGTCACAGCATATAGGCTTTACTGTTTAGCTGCAGTATCCTCAGTTTGTGGGACATAACGCTGGATTTTCTTTTTTCCTGGTGGTGGATCGCGTTTTACCAGGATACATCGCCATGGCAGCTTGGTAACTTACCAAGTTATACGTTACAGAGCATTACAGAGTACAGAGATGTAGGCTACAGTTTAGCCTACATCTTTGTACTCTGTAATGTAATAAGCTCTGTAATAAGCCGCTACACAATGTAGAGTACAGAGATGTAGTTTACACTATGTAGAGATATGCAGATTACACTATGTAGAGTACAGAGCGATGTAGGCTACACTATGTAAAAAGATGTAGGCTACACTATGTAGAGTACAGAGATGTAGTTTACACTATGTAGAGATACAGTATGTAGGCTACATTATGTATAGTACAAATATGTAGGCTACACTATGCAGGCCAATGTAGTCTACATCTCTGTACCATACACGGCAGTTCTATGTATAAACATTCAGCGTCACATACAATTTACGGTTCAAATATGAACGGAAAGGGGCAATACACAATTTTAGAAATAAAATTCTCAAATGTAGGCTGGTAAAGTGTTTCTATTCTTCAGATTTCCTCATAATTCCTTTTTGCCTCTCTACTGAGAAACTCTCTGACCTCTCCCATGTTCCACGGGACTGGCTGCTCGCCTGAACATCACATTTTGATGTGCACACCCAGGGATTAATCCCGGCCAAGCGTTGTTAACCAGTGCTGTGCCATGAGATAACCTGGCTTACATGTGTTAGGTCAGGATCATCGTGACACATAACCTGAGAATAGCCAGTACCAGTGCAGACATGGTCCAGCTTCCTGGGCGTGTTGAGTGTACTGTATATGTTGTGGTAGTGGTCAGCTCATCACGAAGAGCCACCAAAAGATTCATTTGATCCTATTTCGAACTAGTTAACAGGTTCAACTGGCGAGGTTTACACAGGGCTAGTCAGAAGAACTAGTTAGCATGTTTAAGGTTACTAGTTAGCAGGGTAAAGAGGACTTGTTAGCAGGGTAAAGAGGACCTGTTAGTCTGTCAAAGAGGACTTGTTAGTATGACAAAGAGGACCAGTTGGCAGGGTAAAGAGGACTTGTTAGTTAGCAGGGTAAAGAGGACTTGTTAGTTAGCAGGGTAAAGAGGACCAGTTAGCAGGGTAAAGAGGACTTGTTAGTTAGCAGGGTAAAGAGGACTTGTTAGCAGGGTAAAGAGGACTTGTTAGTTAGCAGGGTAAAGAGGACTAGTTAGCAGGGTAAAGAGGACTAGTTAGTTAGCAGGGTAAAGAGGACTAGTTAGCAGGGTAAAGAGGACCAGTTAGCAGGGTAAAGAGGACTTCTTAGCAGGGTAAAGAGGACTAGTTAGCAGGGTAAAGAGGACCAGTTAGCAGGGTAAAGAGGACTTGTTAGTTAGCAGGGTAAAGAGGACTAGTTAGCAGGGTAAAGAGGACTAGTTAGCAGGGTAAAGAGGACCAGTTAGCAGGGTAAAGAGGACTAGTTAGCAGGGTAAAGAGGACCAGTTAGCAGGGTAAAGAGGACCAGTTAGCAGGGTAAAACCAGTTAGCAGGGTAAAGAGGACCAGTTAGCAGGGTAAAGAGGACCAGTTAGCAGGGTAAAACCAGTTAGCAGGGTAAAGAGGACCAGTTAGCAGGGTAAAGAGGACCAGTTAGCAGGGTAAAGTGGAGGTTTGAAGGGGGCCTACCCTGGAGACGGTCAGGGGCATGTTGAAGTCCTTTCCCCCCTGCAGCCTGAAGCCCCAGGGCGCGGGGCCGCTCAGACACACGGTGTACGAACTCATCCTGCTGGGCGAGATGGAGGGGTGGGCCACAAGCCAGGCCTCTGGAGGACGACGAGAAAGACGCGATGAGCTGGAAACAAGACAGAAAGTTCTGGGTCCAGAAAGACAAGAGGAGCCCCGGCGTCTCCAGAAGACAGAGAGGGAGAACAGAGAGAGAGAAAGAGAGGGAGAGAGGGAGAGAGAGAGAGAGAGAGAGAGAGGAAGAGAGAGAGAGGGGTGAGAGAGGAGCTGAAGTGACAGACTAATAATAGCTGACATAGAGATAGTGCTGGCATGGTGTGTGTGTGTGTGTGTGTGTGTGTGTGTCCCTATATGGATGCTAAGCAGAGCCTGGTATGCAGGCTGTAGTGACACAGTAGGCTAATATAGACGCACCGGGGTCTCCCCCGGACCAGCACACAACCCACAGTCGCCGAGGTAACAAGACACGCCCAGAGAGCCGTGTGTGCGTGGGTGTGTGTGTGTGTGTGTGCGTGTGTGTGTGTGCGTGTGTGTGCGTGTGCGTGTGTGCGTGTGTGTGTGTGTGCGTGTGTGTGGGTATGTGTGTGTGTGCGTGTGTGCGTGTGTGTGTGTGCGTGTGTGCGTGTGTGTGTGTGTGTGTGTGTGCGTGTGTGCGTGTGTGCGTGTGTGTGTGTGTGTGTGTGTGGGTATGTGTGTGTGTGTGCGTGTGTGCGTGTGCGTGTGTGTGTGTGTGTGGGTATGTGTGTGTGTGCGTGTGTGCGTCAGGGAGAGACTAAAAGCTTGGAAGCCGACCCTGTGCTCCCAGCGGAACCAGTAGGAGACATTTACGTTTACACGTTTAGGAGACGCTTTTATCCAGAGCGACGCACCACAGCTACGTGTGTCTCTACCTGAACAGGCCGTACACAGGGCAGAGACAGAAGATAGAGATGGAAGTAAATAAAGACTTGTGGCACTACTGGTCAGCAGCTCCCAGTAGAGCCAGCAGAAGAAAGAGCACTGTGTGTGTGTGTGTGTGCGTGCGTGTGTATGTGCGTGCGTATGTATGTGCGTGCGTGCGTGCGTGCGTGCGTGCGTGTGTGTGTGTGTGTGCCGCACACGCGCTTACAGCTGTCTCTCAGCTGGCCTTTCTCATCAGGCCACCTGTTGCTGTCTTGTACACGCACGCACACACGCACGCACACACGCACACACACGCACATACACACGCACACACACACACAGCATGTCTCTTGGTGTTTATAGTGCTGTTAGTATTATAATATCTGTACTACTGGTGCTATAATGCCTATTATAAAACTCGTAATATCAGTGTTCAGTAGTATCAGAGTGTTGTCAGACTATTGTAGTAGTTAGAACTTTTTTGGGGGGGGGGGGGGGGGGGCGCCATGCCAACAATTTCTACGGCAACAGGATTCATCAAAAAAGCTCCACCGAGTGATGTAACGTTCCAGTGTGTAGTGAGCCTAGGGGTGGCGCCCCCTGCAGCCAGTACGTAGTAGGCGCTCACTCTCCCAGACCATGGGCCAGTGGGGGGTGGGGGGGCGTCGCACCTAGACACCAGATTATAAACGCCGTCACTGAATCACTATTGGTGGATAACCTTCAATCATAAACACACTTATGTGGAGGAAACGGGGTACTACTGGCTGGAGCTTTTACGCGCACGAGCAGAGCTTCATATAATGAGTTCGAGCCTGCTAGCAGCACGCGCACACACACACACACGGGCAGTCTATCGTTTACGCTCCCTCCTAATTGACCTGCTCTTTAAGGTCGGGATGAGAGAGTGAAACGTTCAGCGGTACGTGGAAGAGAACAGACTGTCCTGCTACTTTGGTTCTACCGCGACACTACCGTAAGACTGTAATTGTATTAAAACGTTTTGCAATAGCTTGTGTGCGTGCGTGTGTGTGTGCGTGTGACACCAGTGAACAGGTGAACCCGCCTGCTCCGTTACGGTACCGGGGCGAAATACGAAACGAGCCGAAGAAAATGACCTCCTCCCGGTCCCGGTCCCGACCGTTAACTGCCGGTAGTCTACCGTCCTCTATAGGCCTATAGCTCCACTAACTGTTGAGCGCTGTTACCGGAGGCCACCGGCGCTGCTCGGTGCGTCGGGAACGTAGCGGGCAGCACGCGGGACACTAGCGTACACGATAATGACGTCACCGCCGTTTGTGAAGTCTGCGTCGGCGTTTCGGTACCTGTCGGTACCTGTCGTAGTTGTTCTGACGGCCTGCGTGCGACGGCCCCGGTCCGTCTCCCTGAGCCACACCGGGACACCGGGGATGGGTACGTCACTCACGGGGAGGTGGTTAGGGGGGGCTTATTTAAAGAGACAGGACCTCCCTACGCGGTAGGCCTAACGAATACCAGGCTACAGTGGAGGTAGGCTGTTAGTTAACAGGCTACATGATGTTCATGATTGGACCCAGGTGCGGAGACTGAGGCGGAAGCGGGTGACAATGTTTAGCAAACTAAGATCTGCAATCAGAGTGGTGATTGGCTGGGCAATAAGGTAGGTTGGTGCGTATGTGTGTGTGTGTGCCTTCTCCCGTGTGCTGACAGGATCGCAGTCCCGCCTTCTGGGCCTGCGTTCTCCTGTCAGCTGCCGCCATTGACGACAACATGTCGTTTATTTATTATTTATATAATGTATGTGTGATGTGTTATGTATGTTGGGGGCAGGGTAGTCTAGCGGTCTGGGTGGAAGGTCCTGGGTTCGAGCCCCAGAGTTGGCCTACCTGTAAGCAACATTGAGCAAGAGGCCTAACCCCTACCTGCTCCATGAAATAGCACCATGTAATTGTAACTATTGTATCCTCGCGTCAGGCAAGGAAACCCCCCCCAGGAAAAAGATGTAATTACACAACAGGTAATATATAACATATCATCGCAATGGGGGGGGGGGTATATAGTGAGGTTACCAAGCCAACAGAATTTTGTACAATGTACTAACTAAACAGTATAGTGTAGAAGTCTATTATCTATAGTTTACGGATTACCATGGTAACCAGCAACAATACTGGACGGTTGAAATCATTCATGTCACCTCTTTGCCTTGGTCTCTTTGTTTCCATTCCCAGTAGGTTTGCTACTCATGGACTTTGTCGGTTCGAGTCGGAAGACGAGCTCTGTTCTCCAGAGAACAGGGTCTAGAGACACATGATATTCTACCGGATGTTTATTGGCAAACCATTGGAAAACATTACAATCCTTCACTAAGTACTTTTTAAATCTTTCCCAGCGGGGGGCCCCCTACAATGCACACACAAGCCCACACGTATTCCATCACAGACTCATCTGGCGACAAGACACAGGGAATATACCGACTTCTACCATCTATATAATGCAGTGTAGCTACTACCACCGTATGCAGAGTACAGATGCAGAACAAACTCAAGCAGGAGGTAAGTACAGGCCAAAACTACCATTAAACATCATCTGACCTAATGTCACCCATGTCCCAAGTGCACTCAGCACTGAGAACCCATGACTATGGTTGTTAAACATATAGAGCCGGGCTGATAAAGGTGTAGTGTGTAACTCTGACCACAGGGGGCAGCGGGGGGGGGAGGGGGGGAATACCCAGACCAAACTCCTACTAGCACGTGCAAACTATTCCTTTAATCCTTAATAAACATGAAGTGTTTTATTCTAGATGAAGGACACATTTTACCATTTGGGAGGGCTTCCTGTTTAGATTTAACTCTAGGTTAAACTTTCTTTACATTTATAGAAATCAGCTTAACATTCATAACTAACTGAATAAATGTTTACTGTGTAAATTCCAACAGATAGACAGATTGATCATAATAATAATGGCAATAATGTCCCACACCCATACGAACGCAACGTTTGAGCCACAGAATGTAATCAGTCTAAAAAGTGTAGAATTATTGTAATGATTATATCACTATTCAATCATTATCGTATTATAGTTTCCC
This sequence comes from Percopsis transmontana, assembly GCA_025447815.1. Taxonomy (NCBI): domain Eukaryota; kingdom Metazoa; phylum Chordata; class Actinopteri; order Percopsiformes; family Percopsidae; genus Percopsis; species Percopsis transmontana. Next base: position 5,579 of record JAOEHI010008340.1, on the reverse strand, counting down.
CACTTGTAATAATTATTATTTGCGATAGAACACATAAAACATTTAAAAAAACATTTAAAGAAAAAAATGTATACATACATCTGTCGTAATGCAGGAGTCACTAAATGGAACAGAAGCCTTTTTAAATATGAACCAGAATATCCCACGTACTGAATATTTACTAATATTGATATGCACCTCTTTCTGCAGTGAAAAATTAAATATTTATATCATATATAAATATAACTTCCTGCTACAGAATGTAAGTCCATGTTTGAGTTTATTTGGTTTTACACTAGAATATCTAACAGAAATATTCTGGTCTGGTTTGATTCCCAGGTGAAAGCTCACAGATTAAATTCCCAGTGTGGTCCCGCCTTTAAGCATCCTTAATCAAGATGCCCGACTTTACTGACATTTATACTGTAAAATTTTACTCACTTGTGAGTCACTTTGGATAAAAGTGCTAAATAGCCGGATTGTACAATTGTGTATTTCTTAGCTTCATAGCATCATAAATAAACACCCCCAAACCCAACCCGGAGCAGCCGCAGTAAACCGGACAGAAATGTCCACATTTAGTTTCTAACCCCTAAACCCAAAATACCCCGAGCCGATGGCTTGTTTGATTGTCCAACGTCAACCTGAACAGCAGCTTTAGAAGGTGTCAGTTTTTCAGCCACACTGAACAAACCGTCTGTGGGTCATTTGCATGTTCATGTTGCTCACATGGTGGGTTCGACTTTAGAACGGTCGGTGTTCCGTGTCAACATCTTGAACCTTGACAGACCAAAAATTTATACGAATACAATTACAATAAAAGGTTTTTCAGTGACTTTTGTTTTGTGATCTGAAAAAATTCCACATAATATTCTGGAATGATTTTGGCTTCTGATTTTAGTTCTGTTTTTTTTTAATGAAAGCACATTGAGCTGTGTGTGAAATGTGTTATACAAATACAGATTCAGATGTATTGTACTTACTAAGGCTTGCTGGGACAAAACACAACAATGTGACCAAAACTCAAAAGAGGAAGAGGAAAAACGTCCATGTTAAGATCTGTCAGACCAAGGGGGCGGGGCTATCACAGGAAAACTCTTTTGACACAGACCCCGCCCCTGTATTGCTATTGGCTGCCCTTGGCCTGGAGGAGCGCAGGCTGGTTCGGCCAATCGGCAGGAAGGGGCTGGACTCTGAGTTGATGACGATGCTTGGGATGCGACCAATCGTTCCTCTTGTCAGGTCTCCGTCCGCAAACTCTCCATTCTGTTACCATGGAAAACAAGGAACAAGGAACAAAGAATGAAACCAATAAACTTAGCTAAACTCCGCTTACAACCATGGCAACAGCAGTGCCTTAAATCAGATTAGATGGCTGCTGTGATCACATGACTGGTCAGTAGAAGACTGTGGTTGAACTGGAGTGTGTGTGTGTGTGTGTGTGTGTGTGTGTGTGTGTGTGCGTGCGCGCGCGCGCAACGGGATGATACATTCCCAGAAGAATTCCAGGTGATAAATGAACAAAAAAAGATTATAATCTGATTGATGTCTGAACTCTAAACATGCTGGCGTTTAATTCAGCAGAAAGTCTCTCTCTGACGGAGCGGCAGATCAAAAGTCCAAGAGTGTTTTCTAATTCCTCTTTACGGCCAGTTGAGTAGATTAAAGAGCAGATTAATCCCAAACACACATAGGAAGAGATTAACTGTGTTTGGGGAACATCTCAGCATGACCCACAATGCACTGGGGCGCACCACGCCGGTGCCCACCGACGAACAGAGTGATTCTTAATGCCTTATATGTAATAAATAGAAGTATAGACCCTGTATAATCATATAGAACATATGAATATTCACTCCACACACACCTTTTCAAAGATGCCAGAGTCGTGGCTCTTCATCTTGATCTTGAAGGAGGAAGAGGACGGTTCAGCCGTGTCTCTGCTCAGGTCACATGACAACTGGCGACTGACGGGACACGAACTGAGACTGTCAGCCTCCGTGTCTGTCCAGCCCTGTGCACGCACGCACGCACACATTTACATTTACAAAGTTAATTTATTCCTTTTTACTTACTGTAACCCTACCTGCTGCTAGATACTAGTACTTACTGTATCCCTACCTGCTGCTAAATACTAGTACTTAC
>JAOEHI010008331.1:0-34504 GCA_025447815.1 Percopsis transmontana | reverse complement strand
CTTATCTCAAAAAAATATAATTTTTATATTTTTTTAAACTATTTTTTCACGTTTTTTTTTTTTTTTGAAAAAAAATTTTGCCCCCCCCCCCCCCCCCCCCCCAAAAACACCTAGACGCCTAGGTGTTGTAATAAACGCAAACATAAATGAAGGTGTGTGTGTGCACGCACACACACACACTCTCTCTGCTCCTGCTCGACTGGCTCAAATTGGCTGTAATAACCTTAAGGACAGGCACACATCCAGGTGCATAAACTGTTTCCCACAGAGTCTCTTTCTCTTCTCTCACACACACACACACACACACTCACTCTCACATACACACAACACAATCACTTCCACATGTGTGTAAGACAGTGCCTGCACATTGTGCATGTCTCACGGCTGTGTGTGTGTGTGTGTGTCTCTCCGTTTGTAATCGGCTCTGCAGGATAAATAAACAGGCTGATTGTCTGCGGTGGCGCTGGTGGGGGGGGAGGTGGAGGTATTGGATGGATTACTTTCACCTCCAGCGTCTCCCAAGGGTCCCGTGCAGCAGGCGGATGGGTGGGGGGGTATAATTGCGCTGTGATTAATTAGACCCCTCATTATGGGGAGAGAACGAAGGAAGGGGGTTGTGTTTTTTGTCTTTGTGGAGTTTTGAACCGTGTGACACTAAGCCACACGCTGAACTGGCTGCTGGTGCTAACAAACCAACCCCCGATCCTTCCTTTTTTCCCCCGCCCTCCATCTTCCTTTCCTTCCTTCACTGTCACTCACTTGTCCTGTTCTCATGTCCCTGTCTTGGCTCCCTGCCCCGCCCCTCCCTACAGGACTTTGAGAAGATCTCAGAGTTCTTCAAGGCCCACTACAAGTTGGATCTGACAGAGAAGGACATGTGTGTAAAGGGCTGGAACTGGGGCACGGCCAAATTCTCAGGTAAACGAGCGCACATTCCCTTTCTTCTGTCTTTCTTCTGAGTTAACATGATGCGAGAATATTGGCCACATTCCTGCTGGCCCGTAGGAGTTTCAAAATGGAGATGGACACATTATTTGGCATCATACGAGCAGAGGATTGTGGGAGATGTGTCAATGGCTGTTGTAACGTTTGTTGATGCTTAAAAATATTCATGGTTTGGATTTGTTTTTATAGTAAAGCAACATTTATGTACTTTAATTTTGTAGAATAAACTTTAATAAATAAACTCTTTATTTCTGATACGGTTCAGTAATAACAAGTGAAAATGATGAATCATAAAATGGAAGTCCCCTGGCAGTGTTTGACCAACAATCTTTCCCTCATCAGGTCCGTTGCTGTCATTTGACATCAATGACACCACAGCGTTCGAGGTCCCCCTATCCAGTGTGTCCCAGTGCGCCACGGGCAAGAACGAAGTCACCCTGGAGTTCCACCAGAACGACGACGCCGAGGTGTCTCTCATGGAGGTCCGCTTCTACGTCCCGCCCGGCCAGGGTGACGAGGGGCAGGACCCCGTCGAGGTAAAGCTTTCTCCTCCTGGCGACGACTGGATTCCTGAGTCCCGCCTCTGAATATAATGGCTTTAACCACTTCCAGCTGATCTGCACTAGTTGGACTTTCCTTTCCCCTCCCATGTCCAGTATAATTCTGGATTTATGTATACACTTCCTATCTGCTCCAGTCAAGCCTAAAATGCACCAACAGGCCAGTGTGCCCGGCTGCCACAGACCTCCGTCCCAGGAGGTGGGGGGGGGGTGTGTTAAGATGAGTGCAGTCACACTGAACAGTCTGCACCTTTCATGTGTGGTGAAACATTCCAGGGTGTATGGTGAAAACTAAACAACATATCAGTCCGAGTGAGCGATAGCACTAAGGTATTTACATTGTAACGTCATGCCAACATACAAGTGAAACGGTGACAGACATTCTGTATCTCTGTTTCCACCCTAGTTTTGCATCCTTTTCCTAGCTCAGGATAATGCCAACTCTAAGGTAGTCAGCTTTATGACAAAAGACTGCAGCCAACCTCACCCCGTTTCAGCCTCCCATACGGCCGACCAGTTGGGCACCCCGCTGTCTTGCACAGTTGAGCACTGTTGTGCTGTGGACTGTTTTGCCCTACGGTGACATAGCTGATAAGCACTGGCCAGTTGCACTGACAGCGTGCGTCTGTCCTCAGGCGTTTGCCCAGAACGTGCTGTCCAAGGCAGATGTTATCCAGGCCACAGGAGATGCCGTGTGTATCTTCAAAGAGTTGCAGTGTCTCACACCCAGAGGAAGGTACCGGACCAAGTTTCACACACCCCTGAAATGCAACCACTCGCAGAATAGAACAAATCTGTTTATTGTGTTTTGTTTTTAGTTTTTTTATAAAACACATTCTCATTTATCTGTTTATCTGTCTCTAAGCAATTTACAATAATATTTAAAATAACAACATTGTTTTAGATTATAATTTTTTTTAAATGAAAAAAAAAAAGCATTTTGGCTTGCATGGCCCTGTGTAGAAATGAGTCTTCCTGTTGCTAGGCTAACACTTACTCACTCAACAGTTTGACTACATGAGTCTCCCCTCTCTCCCACTGTAAGATATGACATTCGTATCTACCCGACCTTCCTTCACCTCCATGGTAAGACCTTTGACTACAAGATTCCCTACACCACTGTCCTGCGTCTGTTCCTGCTGCCGCACAAGGACCAGAGGCAGATGTTCTTTGTGGTGAGTCCGGTTTGTTTTCATGCACAAGTTTTGTGTGGAAATAAATGCCCCTGTGTCCCTTGTCATTTTAGCAATGCTTATTAAAGCGGCCTCAACTGCTCCCCTCTCCATAGATCAGTCTGGATCCTCCCATAAAGCAGGGTCAGACACGGTACCACTTCCTCATCCTGCTGTTCTCGAAGGAGGAGGACTTGAGCATCACCCTCAACATGAGCGAGTGAGTGGGGAGGCCAGACCTTAGCGCGGGTTCCAGCCGTGTGTTGGTATGCTGGGCCTGCATGTGAAGCCTGTGCGCTCGCCTCATTCCCCTTTTGTTACATCTCTCCTGGCAGGGAGGACGTGGAGCGCCGTTTTGAGGGCAAGCTCAGTAAGAACATGTCGGGCTCCCTCTACGAGATGGTGAGCCGGGTGATGAAGGCCCTGGTCAACCGCAAGATCACCGTGCCCGGGAACTTCCAAGGGTGCGCATCTAATCCATTCCTGTATAGCATTTAAAACCCTGTAGTTGTAGCTAACTCACACGGTGACCTCTTGGCTATAACCCCTCCCTTTCAGCCACTCGGGGGCCCAGTGCATCACCTGCTCCTACAAGGCTTCCTCCGGCCTTCTCTACCCGCTGGAGAGGGGCTTCATCTACGTCCACAAGCCCCCTGTGCACCTGCGCTTCGAGGAGATCTCCTGCGTCAACTTTGCCCGAGGCACGACCACCACGCGCTCCTTCGACTTTGAGATTGAGACCAAACAGGGGAACCAGTACACCTTCAGCAGCATTGAGAGGTCTTTCTCAAACACACACACACACACACACAGTCAACACTGTATCAATGCCACCATGGAATGGCAGTGATGCGCTTTAGTCTGGCACACCTTACTCGACTTCTGCAGCGTAACCCCCGGTACATGTACCTCTTCCACAGAGAGGAGTACGGCAAGCTGTTTGACTTTGTCAATGCCAAGAAGCTCAACATCAAGAACAGAGGGTTCAAAGAGGTAACTGCTTGGACATTTCCACTGGGTGCATCCCGGATTATCGCACGCACCAGATTTTTAGACTGCATTCCATACCATCTATTGACGGTTGTCACCCTTCTCTTGTGTGTGTGTGTCTTTGTACTCCTTGTAGAAGAAGGTGGGTATGGTCACGGGCATCCATGTTTGCCGTGGGCTCTTGATTTAATTGGTTTGGAGTAATTATACTGCTTGCATGGTGTTTTCCTATATATGTGCGTGCGTGTGTTGGGGATGTCCTATAATCCAGTATTTGTCAGTAGATTCTGGCACTGAGCGGATAAACCTAAAGTGTGATCCACTACTAATCATCAGATTATTATTTTTTCGCTTGAGACTCTCGGGTGAAGGAGTTTGTGTGTCTGCGTTTGTTCGCATCGTGCTAAATAATGTGCGGCCTTGAGGGTTTGTTGCGTGCGTGTGTTAACAAAGCTGTCACCTTGCTCAGTATGTTTTACTTCCCCATAATGCACTCTGTCAACATTTGCCCCTTCTACGCCTTGGCGCCAATCTGTCCATCAATGCAGCCAAATTGTTTGACTCTGATATCTGTCACCACGGCTACTGGGTCAGCAAAGTGATCAATTAGAATGAATGAGCCTGTCTTCCTGTTTCCTCCTGTTGCTGGTTTACTTGTGATTCTGTCAATTTATGGTAATGGTGAAGTCAAAATAGTTTGGTTTCTGAGCAATACAGCCTACTGCCCAGTTCCTCATATGCTTGCCACAGGGATTGGTGTGTAGGCTCTAATATACCTTTTTCACAGTGACCCGATGTGCTATTGAAGAAGGCTACACTTTGTTCACTGTAAAAATGAAAGAGTTTCATTTAAAGCTGCTGTAAGAATGATCCAATTAAGCTTTCATAAATGACAGCTTCTTATCTAATCCACAATGGGGCAAACTGTCATTTTATCTTCCCTCCTTGGTGTTGGTACTTTAACAATGCAAGAATGGGCTGTCTTTATTTAGCCCGTTAGGAGAACATTTCCAAACTAAATGAATGGTTGAAGAAGTTCTAGGGTGTTCTAAGGGCTTGGTGTTTGACCGTTGAGTGTTTTCTCAGGGCATGAAGGGTAACAACAACGAATACAGTGACTCTGATGACGACCAGCATGACGCCTACCTGGAGAGGATGAAGGCCGAGGGCAAGATCAGGGAGGAGGGCAACGACAGCGACGAATCGGAGGGCGAGAGCGGTGAGAAACAGCTTTAAGCCAAGCATCCACCAAGGAGATGTCTACCTACACAGAAGGGGGCGTGAAAATTCTTTTTTGTGGATCCTAGTGTCGCCGCTTTGCGGTAGTTGTATGGCTACATCTGCACATGTCTTTTGTGGGCGTTGCCGCCTATTCAACATGTTGATTCTAAGGTTGTCGCTGATTCCAAGTTGCATCGATAGCCAGTAAGAAAACACTGAAAGAAAAAAATGCCATTGTTCAGCGCTCCGTATATAATTTACCAGTGCATGTTGGACCTCAGATAGGAGATTAATTCACATTACTTACATTTTTGTTTTTGTTTGTTAATAACGATCGCTGCAATCGCGGACTGGAATACTATTGGTTTTGTTTTGCATTAATACATTTAGTTGAATGGACCAGTTTCTTCCAGTTTACACGCATGCCCTCTTGTTTAAACATGCAAGTGAGTCACGGCCTGTATAGTTCATTGGAGTCGCACTCGTTGAGATGGCCCCCGTGGCAGGTCTCTTTTGTCTTATGCCGTGTTGTCAGCTTTTCCGCCTGGTGGTTACTAGCCTTAAGACAGCTGTTGAATTCTGTGCTTGGTGGAGGCAGCGCTGGATGGGCCATGTTGATGTCCATTCAGATTAAAGTGTTAATCAAACTTTAAAAAAATTATTATTATTATTTTTTTATTAAAGACGAGTCCTTCAACCCTGGAGAAGAGGAGGATGACATAGCAGAAGAGTGAGTGACTTTTGGTTCTTCTATTGGAATTTGTTTCCTTGGGGCAATGGTAAAAAATTCTGTCTTTGTATTTGTTTATAGGTCATGGAAATTCAACTTTTAAATCAGAAGAAAATAGACTTAGAGAAACCTGGGGTGGGAGGGGACACTATCTTGTCCATCAGTTTGTTTTGTCTTTTATTTCGTCACAATATTTAATTGATTTTATTAACATTCCCACCCAACGGCTAGGTACGACAGCCACGCCTCAGAGAGCGACAGCAGCGAGGGAGGCGACGACAGCGATGATGAGGGGAAAAAGAAGAAAAGCGCCAAGAAACCCAAAATAGTGAAGGAGAAGAAGGAGAGAAAACCACGCAAAGAGGTTAGGGCTGTGAGGGTGTCTATCTATTTCTCTATCAATGGGATATGGATTTTGTTATACCTGCTGACTCTATAGCTTCCACACCTCAATGAATGTCTTATTGTTAAGCATGATATACAGTAAGGTTCATCACATACAGTGAATGAGGGATGAATGCATGCCAAACTTTAAACGCCCGATGTCATTTTGGGCAAACAATTTCAGTCCTTATCCTAAATGGATTGGCCATCTGACTGGGTTATTTTACATAATTATTTTGTTAACTCTACTTTTAGGATAGGGTGCCTAAAGTGTGGAAGAAAGCTAGCAAATCAAAGGATTGAAAAAAAGTTAGCTTTAATTATGCTTGCCCCTTTTCGTTCACACATGCACTCACACTTGTGGTGTAGAAGAAACAGAAGGATACCGGTGGCCCCAAGAGGCCGATGAGCGCCTACATGCTGTGGCTCAACTCCAGCCGCGAGCGCATCAAATCGGAGAACCCGGGCATTTCCGTCACGGAGATCTCCAAGAAGGCTGGCGAGATGTGGAGACAGCTGGGCAAGGCTGAGAAAGAGGTCAGGGACTTGATCAGCATCGATGTTACTACTGTTTTCACTACTATTACCACTACTTCAGCGTTTTCATTAAATAAGGGCGACCTTCTCACACATGTGCTCTCTGCCTCTATGCCACAGGAGTGGGATGAAAAAGCCGGGGAGGCCAAGAAGCAGTACGACAAGGCCAAGAAAGAGTACGCAGAAAGTGGCGGAGGGTCCTCCACAGTGGTCAAGAAGTAAGACTCGGCACAACAAACACACAACGCGCTGGCGATGAATGCCTCATTTATGTTTTGCTTCCTCGTTGACTAGGGAAAGCAAGAAAAAGGCTGTTAAGGAGGAGAACAAGAGGAAGTCTTCCGGGGGAGACAAAGACAAGGATCGGGGCGCAACCAACGACAGCTTCAAAAGCCGGGAGTTCATCGAGACCAGCGAGGAGAGCTCGTCGGACTCGGAACGCAAAAGCAAAAGCAAAAGCAAAAGCAAGTCGAAATCCAAGAGCAAAAAGGTAAAGCTCAGTATTGCACCCAACTAACTTTTAATTATCTTTAATCATGCCCAAATTGTAATATTTCCGCAAGAGACTCAAAATCCACTTCGGTACCTCAACCACCGATCTTTCTACCTAATAGCATCAATCCCACGAACAAAAATCCTCTATAATAATCCTCCAACTTAAAAAAAAAAAAATCTCCTTTCTACTCGGTTAGCACTTATATGTGCTGCCACTTACCACAAAATCCTTCAGCTGAGAACTACATTTAGCAACAGGTGCACGTACACTGACTTCCATGAGAATTTAAGAAATGTGCATATTCGCATGCCCAATCTAAATTCTATGCGTTAACAAGAACCTGCGCAAGCTGAACCCACACACTACCACTATTTAGTCCTTACTGCTTCCTTACTCCTTTCTTGTGCTTTAATTTTGCTAATTTAATTCTTGTTCTCTCCGGTTCAATCACTGAATTCCTTTTTAACGTTTCCTGTGTTATTTTTTTCCTTCCTTTCAGGAATCTGATGAGGAAGAAGAGGCCATGTCCACACCTGCCAGCTCAGAGGAGTCCGACTAAACGAGCGCATACTCTTATGATATACACAGTCAATATCCACGGACCAAACATTTGTACTGTTTTTGTCTATATCCCACAATTATTGGCTGCACAAACAAACGGAAAGACAAACTAATGGACTACTTTTCCTAATTTCTTCTACATATTTTCCCACATACATTTCTTTATTTTAAGAATACCAACATTACATTATGACACACACAAACTCTTAAGATGAACAATACTTATATTTGCTTGTCCTGTGGTGGTGTACTGGTAAACTACATTGCCCATAATTCTCATTGGGTACTTTGTAGATGTATGGCACAGATGAGGGCAGGAGTTATTAGTTGGGTGAAAATTATTTAGCTTTTTTTTTTTTTTTTTTTGTAAATGTAGAGAATTTAAAAACACATTAGTGTGTTTTTTTTGTTTGTCGTTTTGCCATGTTGTGTTTTCTGACCTAATAAATGCCTCATTTTGTAATTAAGACACAATGTGAGTTTTTTTCACAACTGTGGGGTTCGTGTGAAATGGGCGTATATGAAAATTCATTTGTGTGATTACGCTATTATAATATTACAGGCTGTTACTAATGTGAGATTAGCACAGTCCCAATAGTTTCAATAGAAGTATAGCTCTGAATTATCTTTTATGTAGTCAAGTGATTCCTGAGGCCATTTAACCAGGCAGTCGCTGGAGTGTGTTAGAGAGATGTTAGAGTTGGGCCTACAGTGGTTTGAAATGTGGTTTGTAAAAGGGCTGATATATTAGGTTTGGAGAGCGTGGTTTTTAAGAGCCAGTGATTTTAGGATGTGTGGTTCATGTCCACAGACCTCTGGGTTAATGTATTCCTGTATTCCTTCTCGTACATATTCTGAAACTGAGCTGAGTCATTTTGTCCCTTTTTAAGGCTGTACTATGTTTAGTTTCAAGATGCATCTTAGCTTATTGTTATTCTGGGAACCTCTATGTGAAGCCCTCATGTTTTGAGGACAACAATGTCCAGAAGATGACAACATCTCACTTTAAATTGCTTTTACATTCTCATACTGATTCAAAATGCTCCCATTCATATCGTCCTAGATATATGTTTGGCCCATAGTGAGCAGTGTGACAAAGACTGCAGGGCCTTCTCGTGGTGATAGACTGTGTGCTGTGTCAATGTAGCAGCTGAAAGTGTGTGATGATGTGCTAAACTGATATTTCCTCCATTAATTTGATCAGTCTTTATGCTTTCCCTTTTCACAAAAAACAAATAGATCCATCTATTACTCCCTTCTGTCCTCCTGTTTTGCTAGACAAATTGTGTGTGATGTTGCCTGAGAAATACAGATTTAATGCATTCCTATAATTGAGTTTTAAAGCTAGAACATATATCGTGCTAATGTGTCAAAGTCATCTGTCCTGTATTATATTACCTTTAACTGACTCAAAACATAATGGACCCACTTAAAAACATCTTGTGTCATCTTTTAGCACATATACGTATAAATCCTACTACACACTAAATGCATTATTTCACTCAGACAAAAGTGAGAAGCGATAGGGCTTATCGCAGCTTTTATTAAAATGGAATAGAACATGGCCTCTGGCCCCTTAAAATCATACGGCTAGTTGTGTTAAGTGCTAAGCATGGAGCTCTGGCCCATTTTGTGTGGTAAAACTAATACTGGTTTGTGAAAGTATTAACTGTCCAGCCCCACAGTCGTTACAGAATGTTTACTGTATGTGTAATTATAAATCTGTTATTGCCTCAGTAGAAAGGTGGTACTAAAGCTGCCTGAAACGTATAGCTCTTAGTTGCTTTTGAAATGAGCATTCAGTATGAGATTAGATGCAAACTAGAATATGAGAAGGCTAATACTGTACAGTATGTGTTAAACAAAGGAAAATGACTGCGTTATCTTGAAAAAAATCACCACAATTATTTCTATAGGCTATATGCGTGTGCACATACGTGTTATTCAAAGTGCATGGCTCTAATAAGCCAGAGATGGAATGAGAATAGAGAGATGGGAGATGGGGATTTGTGGTCAACAGAGAGTGGCTCTTTGTTTGAGGTCCACTCTGTCCCACAGACCAATGAAACGCAGACAGTGAGGGTGTGGGGGAGTAAGATGTACCCATTAGTTTAGTAATGCACCAGATGGACACTGGTATGAGGAAGAGCAAGTGTCATCATATCACAGGAAACTGTTCCCAATCCGTTTTTTGATTGTTTCAAATAGACAAATCGGAGGCCACTTATCTAGTTCACACCCGGCTATGGCATCCATGTGGGGCTTTGTGACTGGCTTCTTCACCTATGAGACCACCAAGTCCGTCGTCGTCAAGAGCTGGACTGTTGGGATTGTCAACCGTGTCATACAGCTGCTCATCATCATCTACTTTGTTTGGTCAGTTGTGTGTGTAAGAGAAAGAAAGTGTGTTTTTGTGCCGTTACTTGTGTTTGTGGTGTGGTGATTTGTCTGTAATCGATCTAATCTATCTATTTGGAGACTTACCTGTCACCTGTTTGGAATTCTAGGTTAAAAGTAATTTAGGAAATATATTTCTCAAATCCAGTTTAAACCTTGAAAAAAATGGAGCTAATCACTGCTTCACTCGTACTGTACCGTGTTAAATTCAAACAAGTTACACACTAGTGACTGCGTGCATAGTAATGTTCTTTTTAACTTACAAATAGTTATATCTTATATTTAGAGTCTGAGCCTCTTAATACAATCTGGTACTTGAAGTTACGAAATTTGTGAGATTTTTTTATTTTATTTCCAATGCAAATCAACTCATTGAATGTGCAATTGTTTTTGGAAAAGATATTAAGACAGAAGCATATGAGACGGAATATGAAGTACACTTTCCACATGTTTTTAAATACATCAATGTGAAATTGTTGACCCCCACCCCCACATTCCTCTCTCTTTTAGTTGGGTATTTGTGTATGAAAAAGCCTACCAGGGAACGGACACAGGCATCGAGTCGTCCGTCATGACGAAAGTCAAGGGCTTTAGTTACCATCACAACCAGGTGATGGATGTGGCTGACTACATTACTCCTCCACAGGTGCGTGACCGTGGTAACCTATATGCTGTAACACACTTACCTAAAACCTCTTATGTATGCTCTTATGTTTGTTTCGGCTTTTCAAGTAACCTTTCTCCGCTTGCACTGCTAAACTCAAAACACAAACCACACAATGTTGATTAAATATCAGTTGGAGCGCAAATTCTCCTAGTACTAGAAATATACACTTACCAATTAGGTTAATTTAGATGTAGGAGCTAGACTCTATCAACATGTCTAGGCATGCCAGCGATGGAACAAGTTAAGTGTAACTTAACAGTATTTCCATATGTAGTAAATTAACTTAAAGGCCAAAGACTGAAAGAGGAGAAAATAATTACAGACTAGCATCCACATCTTGGTTAATTCTAGTTTTCTCGAATAAAATTGTGTTTTGTGCCAGGGTGCTGCTGTGTTCTGTATCATGACAAATCTCATCATCACAGACAACCAGTTCCAAGGAAGGTGTGCAGAGGTGAGTCTAGGATCACATCTTATGACCCTCCCGATGTTGAGGGTCATAAGTGTGACAAAGTGTTGTCAACCCTCACCCAACCCACGAAGTAAATTGACCGCAAATCTGGCTAAAATCTTAGTAGTGTGTTCCACGCATTAACCTCAAAAGCCTTAACCACTTTTAGTCAGTTAAAGAGGTAGTATCATAGTATGAAGTACTAGTATTTTAGAATCTCACTGCAAAAAACACATTTATTCTGTCTGCGTAAGATTTTATTTGTTGTTATTTCCTTAAAATGTATCTTATAAGTCATATGGCCAATTATCTTGAACCATAAGTTGTTCAGATCAAGGAAGATAACTTCGATTGAAAATTAGCTTCCAGTATGTGGAAAATAAACTATTTTGCATTATAAGGTTGTGTGTTTGTGTATGTTCTTTTTCAGACAGTTCCCACATTTGTCTGTGAAACAGACACAGACTGCCATAAGCATTTTGGTGCCAACACTGGCAATGGTGAGCCTATAGTCTGAACAATAATTCACCTCTGCAGACACAATATACACTTATATACACTCTCTCTCTTTCTTCCCCACACCAGGAGTGATAACAGGAACGTGTCTTAAATCCTTAAATCTCTCCAAAGGAATGTGTGAGATTGAGGGCTGGTGTCCTGCCGAGAATTCGAAGAGTAACAGGTTTATTCAGACATGGCGATGTTAACTGATTTCAGTTCCTACGTCCTACAATTTTATTCCTGATTGTAACCATAACCTTCGCAGATACATATAGATACGTTATGATGTTATTCTCACACTAGCACTGAGTTAGTCACTCCTTAATTCCTTAATGATTACTTTCATGACTTCAGCACAGTGAACAAGAGCGCACCAGTAGACGCGGGAAACTTTACCACAGCGGACAACAAGAGCGCACCACTAGACCCAAAAAGCGTAATCACAACGGTCAACAAGAATGCACCACTGAATGTAAAAAACTTTACCATCTTTATCAAGAACAGCATCCGCTTTCCTCTATTTAATGTCACGCGGTGAGTCTCACACAGGACACCAAAAAGCATTGTGCCTGCTACAAGTTTAACACATTATCACTCCTGGGAAAAAGTAAGGATAACAAAATAAAGGCATGTGTTGGGGACCGTTTTAGTGGCATTGAACTGCTGACTTGGTATTGATGTAACTGTTTCAGAGGGAACTTCCCTTCTACTATGACATCCAACCAGATCCAGTCTTGTACCTACCATCCGGTGACAGATCCCTACTGTCCCATCTTCAGGGTGGGAGACATTTTCAACTACACCAGGCAAAATGTCACCCTTCTGGCAAAAAAGGTCTTTGTCTTTCATCATTTTCTCTTCTCCCCTCTCTTGCGTGGGACTTTTCCTTTCTCTCTTTCTCTGCTGCTTTTATATGCTCCCGTTTTAAAGGTATGCTCAGCAATTTGTGTCCAGAATTGCCCTTGTGGTTGAAAACATCTTTTTCATCGAAACTCAGAACGCAAGCCCCTCCCCCACGTGAGAGACAAGAGAGGCTCTTCTTTACTGCTCCCCCGGCAACCCACCTTATCCCCCCTTATACCAGGCGCTATAATACAATTGTAGCATTACCTTCAAGAAAGTCATTTATAAATTCCGACACAAAGTGTGCAAACTCTCTCCCTCTCTGTCTCTCTGTCTCTCTGTGTCAGGGAGGTGAGATTGGAATAAACATTGAGTGGAAGTGTAATCTGGACCTAGACATTGAAGAGTGTAAGCCCAAATACTCTTTCACGCGACTAGATGCTGCATTTGAGAAGAACTCTGTGTCTAAAGGCTACAACTTCAGGTAGGCTATATGATATAGTATATCATTATTATTATCGCTTAAGCAAGATGGCTGTGTTTTTGACCTGCGACCACCAAACAGAAGTCATCCTTTTGATTTATAGACCATAAATTATTGAAAAATGTATGCAATTTTTTTTAAAGATGATTGAACAATATTCACAATTATTTTTAAAAAACGATAAAATTTTTATTTGAATATCTTTAAATAATTTCATGACCCTCCCGTCTTCATTTGCAGGTTTGCCAAATACTTCAAGACAAAGAATGGGACTGAATTTCGAAAACTGTACAAGGCATATGCTATACGCTTCGATATTTTGGTTACTGGCAGTGTGAGTATAGGGCAGGGACCAAGTGTGCACATAGAATACGCAGCGATTGTAAATTATTTCTCCATCCTAATGTTATCTAATCAGTTTGAACTCTTTTCGTGCATCCAGGCAGGGAAGTTCTCCACTGTTCCCACTCTGATCAACCTGGTAGCTGCCTTCACTTCTGTTGGACTGGTAATAACCCATTTGTCATATGATCCGATTGGGGAGAATGCTTATAAAATGCCATATCACATCTATCGTATGATTCTGTCTGTGTGTAGGGTACAGTCCTCTGTGACCTCATCCTCCTGAACTTCCTGAAAGAAGCAAAGCAATACAAAGCTAAAAAGTTTGAAGAGGTAAAAAATGTTTTACAATTGTTGTTTTTGCGGCTTCTTGTGTATAAAACACAATAATGCCACTGAATAATTTCTGGTGCTGAAATGTAGCTGTCACTCCACAAGAAAGACTTTCCCTTAAGAGTCAATAAAATAATAATGAATTCTTCTCATTCATTTTCTCTCTCCCTCTGTTCACTGTATGCCTATCTCCCTCTCAGGTCTCTGGGGAACAGATAGAAGCTACCCTCTCTAGGAGCCAAGATAGCCAACTGTCCATCAGACCAGAAGTTAAGCACCTCTACGATTCTGGAAACCTCTCCCTCTCGACCAACGACCAAGCCTTATAACTAACAACTCCTTTAGCTAAATGGATGTGTCGAGATTCTCATCTCATTCCGCTTACTTAGATCCGCCACCGTGCAGCTTAGAGAGTACATTCTAACAATAATGCGATATCTAACTTTACAGGTTTTTTGGAATTCAGTGGAGTTGAATTTGCTTACATTAAGAATTTTCAAATACATATAATAAAACAAATACACAAATTCATTATTCATAATTTAACTTGTAGAATATTGCAAAGAGAACCTACATGATAATAAATTACTGCTCATCGAAACTAGTCAAATACCCCAATACTTTGTAAATAGCAACATAAAACCTACTGTATGAAGTACTCAATAATAAACTAGTGTAACCTATTCTGTACACTTTCGACTTGCTTGAAATACTACTGCTCATATTCAAATGCCCCTGAGTCCCATCCTCAAAAACAAGTGAATTAAAATAAACAATCTGCTGAAATCTTTGGACTATTTTTGTGTTTCTAGTTACACATGCCTGTTCACATAGGCCTACCATTGAAACTCTCTCCTCCTTTCTGTAAAAATGCAAGTGACATCTAAATGGTGTTTAATACCATTAATAGTGATTGATAGCTCTCTGGTACTGTATTTAGGTGATAGTAGTAAGCTTGAATGATGTGTTGTGTGCAAATAGGGTAATTATATGGTTCATTTCTGTGGCATGACATAAGAGATGTTACTGAGACTAATTGACTTTCAGGGTAGATAACCGGCGGGGGAATTTCTCTTAGTTCATTTATCATTGCAATATTTGCCATGTCTTGACCCCAACACAAACCACCATCCCCTCTTACTCCTCTCCTTCCTTATGTGTTCTTTCTGCAAACAGAAATAAATACATCAATGGCATCTTTAAGCTCTCAGGGCAATCTTTTGTGCTCTCACACAAACACAAGCACAGAAGAAAAATAAAAACTCTTCAACCACACGCATTCCGCTCTCTCTGTGCCCGATCATCTCAAACCACAGGCTCTGAGACACTAACGGATCACTCAGAAAGCCTCTTCATGGCTCTGACAGTGATTTATGAGATGGGAAGAGGCACTGAAATGAGTCGATTGGCATTATAGCATAAATGGTGATGTACTAATTTAATCACAAAAGTCAATACAGAATATAAATAATGGGAGCAGAAAATGCAGCTGTCAGTTTGTGAAGCAGGGAAGGACACTTAGAAAGAACAACCTGTCCTTCAATTACGAATTATTCTACACAAACTCCAATTCTTTATTTTATTTTCAGAATTTAGAAAAATCTGAATGATGTGGCTGGCTGCCTTTTTAATGACTGTTGTCATTAAATATGAATAGCCTATCTACACTTCAATATGGAAAGGAAGTGATTGTTGTTTTCATTGTAGCCTAAATATATTCTGATGGTAGTGGTTGCCCAGTTGGAAAATCATCAGTTATGATGAAAGGATCCCCAGTGGTCGGGACGGAGCGATTTAAATGTAGGCTATAGGCTAGGCCTACTCGGCCATACTGTGTAAGCTACAGTGTATATTCTCATTGGCACATCAAAAGTTCCAGGGCGCATTTACACTTTGCTTTTGGTCCAAACGGGATCTACTTGAGCCGTTAGTTCGGTTCGTTTTAATGTGAATGGAGTTTTCCGAACTCGGGTGCGGACCGGATCAGGCCTGGTTCCGCCAGATAACGGGGGTCTGGCCTACTGTTCGCATTGGTGTGAACTCTATCCGATCTAAAACCACAAAGTATTGATGACGTGTATTCGTTTGTTTGTTTGTTTGTTTGTTTGACGGTAGCACGCATCACTCAGCCAGCGGGACGCTGTAGGCTATATAGGCCTATGGCATAGTTAATGACAAACGCAAAAGTTGTTGCTGACACTGACCCATTAACAAAAATATTAATAAAAAAGCAAATAGGCAATAGTGCGGCCATTTTTATTTGATTGATGATTTTTCCTCCTTTTTGCGTCGTTGCCTAGTGACATTGGCTGCACGCTCATTGTGTTGATAAACGGACCAGGGTTCGCATCCAAGGGGACCAGCGGGGGCAGGGGGAGGGGGGAGTAATTGCACTCGAGTGAATGAGCTTTTAGACCCTCTGATGCCTCCAGCTGGTCCTCAGAATGTGTCAAGAAAAACACAGATGTACAGATAGAGACCCACCCACTTACTTTACTATCTAAAATGTGTGAAAATATCCTCAAAGTAGTTGTGTGAGTTAACATTTACACTTCTGTTTCTGCTCTATCTCAATAGCAAGTCAAGTTCTAATTTGTGATTATGATTGTGAATGTATAGGGTATGTGCGCACAGCCACCTTGCCTGGTTGACAGTTTTGGCATTTGAAGCTGACAACTTGTCACTGACCAAATATGGTATTTAAGGGACTACAGTATAAGCTTTTTGTGTTGAACCTGTTCAACAGTGTTTAAGCAAACATTTCGAATAAAGACATAGGATGTTTAGCAGATATATGTGTTTAAAAAAGAAGAAAGTACGTAGGCCTAACGCCAGTCTACTCTTGTGGTTGACACTTCAGTGGTGTCAGCCACATCACATCAGACTTGTAGCTACCACAATAGACATGAAAAACACAAAACATTGAGACGATTAAGGCACTTCTGAACACATGTAGTCTTAAATGTTCGAAAACTACAAAGGGTTTGAATAAGGTCAGGCGCCAATTCCAAGCACATGTTGGCATGGCGAGGGACAGACCGTGAGACAGACAGCTTAGTGGTGTTAATGTGTCTGTGCTCATTTATTGGCTTGGATTTCTTCCTAACGTTTTCCTCTTCAAAGCCGAGATCCAGGCAGGCAAAGTGTCCTTTGGTGCTGGTATCACCACCTCCTTAACCACTGTCAGATTTTTCTCCGTCTGCTCCTCTATTACAGAGTCATCCTCGGCATCATAATCTTCGTCAGAGTCTGTAATATCCCAGTCGATAGGCTCTATGGCAACCACTTCCTCTGAGAAGCGAACATGCCGGCTGTCTTCAACTCTCCTCTGAGCCACAGGAAGTGATATGAAAAAAATATTTTATAAAAAGTCACAAATACTATAGCCTTCAGTGTTACATTCAGTGTGATGTATCCACTTTGAGAGAACGTAATCCACTGCAATTTCTCAATATTTAAAAAACCTAGTTGATACCATTCTCCAAACATGTCGATTTGTAGCTAATCAAGCTTTATAAAATGTTTAAAATGATAAGCAATTTCACAGAAATCCTTTTGAAAATTTAGTCACTTTAGCAGACTGAAAATTGGTGTATGATAGATTGAAGGTAGTCTACACTGCTTGATTGTGTTATGGTTTATGTTAGCAACTATGCTGGGAATGCACGTTTTGTGTCTAGCTCCAATATATATTTGTGCATATTACAAAATTTGTAATTTATATATAGGCTATATATATATATATTCCTTTAAAAAATTTTAAAAGTCATATTATTTTTATGGTGGTTATTGTTCTTCTAGTTATACGCATACAAATTTTTGTGCATATAATTTTATTTTACAGCGCCATCTACTGTTAAATAGCAGTGTGTGTACTCTTCCACCACCAAAAGACAGGTTCATATATGGTGGCGGAAGGATGTATCGTCAGCCTTTACGTTCTAGGGGAAGGGGCTACATTTCACTTATGGTTTCAACTACAAGGGCAATTATGTACACAAATCAAGGAGTGTACCACGAACCAACAAAATAAACTGTAATAAACGATTATCTGGCTGCCACAGTTACTACCACATAATACCACAAGAGGACACTGTGTGACTGGGTACAATGTAGCCAGAATATTGCAGCAATAACTCACCTTTTTTGGCACTGTTTCCATAGATATAGAGCATGTAGAGTCGTGAGACATGGAATGCCTGAGTATGGGTACGATGACATGAGGGGAAGGGGAGGGTGAATTATGTGAGGAAACTGAGGACCTTGAGGGGTACAAAGAGATCATCGCATTATCATCTTGGAACTCTTCGCTCATCTTTGTGGCGTGGCCGGTCGACAGTCCTGATAAAGACATGAGCTCATCTGTGTGCCCAGAAAAACAAAGAAAAGGGAGAGTTGTGTTTACCTTTTCTGAGAATAACCACAAACTAAGCTGCAACAGACCAACCATTTCAAAGGTTTTGACTAAAACAGGCTGCAACACTGTGAAAAAAAGCTGTTATATAGTTACTGTATATAGATGAATACATATTAAATTTTATTTCTGCTGCACATAACTGAGTTATGTCAACATGGTACCTTATTAACCAAGAATTTGAATTTTGTGCACAACATTTTTTGTAGTGTGGACATGCTGTAGTTAAGGTTCACAAACCTTTCTCAGTATCAATTCTTTCTCTCTTTTCACCCTCCTCTTCTTGTTCCCTCTCTGTTCTCCTCTGCTGTGATTGGTGCACTCTCTTTCTGTTTACAGTGGCTCTGTCCTTCAGGGCTGAGTTGTCCAAGACCTTTGTAGAGCAGTGGCAATATTATCAACCTTCAACTGACAATATTTAAGATAGCACAACAATTTGCCTGAGAACATGTATTGCTTCAGGTTAGACAGTGTTTCATACACTATGGAATATCCTTTGCAATGACACACAGGTGATGTCAGTCGGGATATTTTACCTTTATGAAGAAAATATCTTCTTGTGTTGTGTTAGCCAGGGCCATTCCTCTCTCTTCCGATTTTATATGTGATTGGCTGTGACCCTGCTCCATTGTTGAATGAATGGCTTTGCCATTTGTAGCCTGTTCAGAAGCATCACTTGGGTCTGTTATGTCCATGCTGACAGGTGTGGAAACATCAGCTGATACTGATGTCATGAGGATGTCTGAAGCTCCTCTGGAGTTCAGTTGGTCATTCACACCTCCAGGTTTGCTCTGGAGCTCATACGATTGCTCATGGAGGTGTCTTCGTGTTTGTTCTATTGGTCTTTCATTGGTTGTGATTCCTGGTAGGGTCGGCTTCAAGAACATGGCCCACTCCTGGCCTGTGAGGATTTCTTCCAGGAGGCTGAAGGAGCCCAGGCCAAAGTCACTGGTAGATCTGTCAGGAAGGAGAAGACACAGTGGTACATTCTGAAAACCTCTGCCTTTAAAAAAGGAACTTTAAGGTTATGCCCTTTTCTGTGTGTATGTTGGTCAGCTCTTATCAGCCATACTGTAAGTCTCATTGAGTTATAGTACATCCACTTCTAAATTACACTGTCAGTTAACACTGTAGCAGGTACTGTGAGTGGCAGGGGTGTGTCTAACACATATAACCACAAACCAACTTACAGCTATAACTGGAAATATCATCTCATATCAGAAATACCTTACATATTTGCTAACTTGTTGCTGAAGGGCTAGTGACTGTGTCAGTGAAAAGTAAATGTCAGAGAAGTGTTTCCTTATGTGTCACACCTCAACCTTTTTCACAACATAATAGCCGTTGCTTAACGCCACAGCAGAATGCTGTTGTTGGCAATTGGCAGGATTAAGGTGTAAACTATGTAGACAGTATCATAGGAGGGCCTCAATAAACATAGCCCTGTCTTTAAAACAGTGACAATATACTGTTATGGTGGTCTTTTAAAATGGTTTGGTTGTATACCTGACGTTTCCATCGGTGCATTCCTCGGAGAGCATAGGACCAGCAGTCATCATATCCACATGGTCGTTGCTGATATGTGAAAAAGGGGTCATTTCTCCATCGTTGTTTGATACTTTGATAATATCCCCTACAGTTGATGGCTGGTTTTGAGGTAAAAGCTGTTAAAAATAAAAGCAAATTAATCTTCTCCACAATTGAATAGACTTTGCCACATGAAGGGTGTCTGGCACAGTGCATTACTCACATCAGCATTTGACGTTTTTATCTCTACTTTCCCTTCCTTTTCTTTTCCTTTTCTCCCAAAACTTCGACGCTTTGCCCTCCAATTGTCCTTGATCTTCTGTGTCCACTTCCTTTGTTTTGTGTCTGATAATACCTTTTTTGATTTGGTTCCAGGTGCGCTGTTAGCAGTCTTTTGGCTGCTTGAGAGGATCTCTGTGTCTTTAGCTTGTGGTGAAAGTACAAAGCCTCCATTCCCCAGATGCAACATGTTCTTTTCTTCACTTCCTATGCCTATATTTGCCTTTGTGGTCTTCAAGGACCATGCATAGACTCTGGGGGTAAAGTCATGGGCAGGATTGGGACAGCTTCCATGGTCCTGACTTTCTCTCAGGGTCCTAGACTGAACCTCTGTTCTAGTTACGCTATTCTGATTGGAGGACTGAGAGTTCAAAGGTAAATCGGGAGGAACGGCACCTTTGTCATCATGGAAAACAGTGACAATGCTCTGCATCATAAATTTCTTATTATCTGTGTACTTTTTCATCCCAGATTCAGTGGTATTCTCTGTTTCCCTGTGTACTGTATATTCTGTATCCTTAAAGGAAGTGACATCAGCATCCTTCTGTGCTATTTCACTCACTTTTGGGGTTGGGGTGACCACTGGACTCATTGCAAACTTACCTATTCCTTTGTGGTCAAACCTGTCACTGACAATATTGTCTTGGGAGGAGGAGGAAAAGACACTTGGAGCAGGGTGACTGGATATTCCTTGTCGACTACCCAATTCTACAGTGTTGGCCGGTCGTGTTTGTTCCCTGTCATAAGGTACAGTCTGTACAAATTCATGGTCCCATGCAGGTATCCCAAACTTCTCTCTAGAATCCCGCTTTCTTATCTCACACTCCTTGTCGTCAAGCCCCGCTCCGACCTCTTCATTTGGATATCTGGTTATCCTATCTCCCTGAGGTGAGCCCACGGCATCTACCTCAAACCCATTTACAGTTGAGCTGTTTAAGACACCAACAGTCTGTAAGCGGGGAGATGTTCTTCCTGGAGTGGTGGGGCTGAACTGGGGCAGACATCGCTGGCTTACTGTGCCTGACTGGAGCGTCAGTTTCTGCAGCATAGACTGGAGAAGGGACTGGGAGTCTGTTGTGGGACCACCTAACTGAGACATCCAGGAATTCCACTTGTATTGACCCAACTAATATAAATTAAGTCAGAAGGTCACATAAAGGTACATCCTAAATAAATTACTATAAAGCTATTATTATTAGGGGCTGATAGAGTTAACTCCAATCCAGTTTACAGTTAATTTTAGTGTAAATAGTGTTAGAAAAGAGATTTACAATCAGGTAATTTTTTTAGTAATGCGACACATAAATGTACCTGTTACCTGTGTACCTGTGTATCTTCTCTGGTTCCCATTCGAACTCCAAGTGACTGTTCCTACCTTGTTAGCAAGCATGTGTTATTTCCATGCTCCAGTTTTGATCCACAACCATTTTTTCAGCTGTTCACCTCGTGAGTTCCAAAGACAAGATATCTCTGCATTTTTTTGAAACCTTCCTCAGCTCAGAAATACTTATTTTCCACACTGCCTCCAATCCTCAGTGGTATGAACTGTCAAAAACCCAACATCAAACTGTCAAAAAGGTGATTCCATTTTAGCCCTTTTAGAAAAATAGTCTCTGATGAGCTTGATGCTTAAATTTCCTATGCACAAAGACTGTTCAGTCAGACCTCTTTAAAAGTCATCAGTGTAGGGGCAGAAAGTGTACGGCAACGTTCCTTTGCACCCAGACCAACGAGAAAGACCAGTGAGGCTAGATAACTGTGCACTGACAGAGCCTAGCTGTCTCTCTCTTTCTAGCACCCCCCTCCCTTCCTCTTTCCGTCACTGTAACCCTCGATGTCATACAGCTGTACGAGCACACCCTCTTTTTTCCCCCACTGTGGCCTTTGTGTTGTCGACTGTGATCATGGGACGTTTTGGTGACCATAATGACAGGCTGCACAGTTCCATAGAAAGAAAGGCTGTAGAAAGGCTGAGGATTTTCTTACGTAGCTTTCTTAAGTAGCTTATTGTGAATAGACCTTCATATGATTGGTAGAAATCAAACAAATGAAATTCAAATGCTATCTAAGTGGTTTAAAAAGTTGCAGCGCGGCTAATAATGTATTTTAATAAGAACCCCTAATTTTAGTAACTGTCAGTAAAAATTTCATGTTTTTTTTTTTTTGCCTAGTCCAAATGCGCAAGCGTAGACTCATAACCACGCCTACACAACTTTGTGTCTGTCTGATTGGGCATCAGTGAGGACGCGTTATGGCGGCGTAAACAACATGATTTCTCTTTTATTAATCTCCCAATGTGCGTGGGGTTGCGTTAATTCCATTGCATGCATAAATGCTCAAAATATTACACAATTGACTTAGTGTTTGTTTCCTACCCTGGCAAGCGGTTTTAACTCCATTGCAACTGTGCAGCTGCAATCTATAGCTAACTTTTAGCCGTCGTGGGTTTACTAACCTGTCATTTCCCATTATACCAAAGTTATCTGGTTTTGCAAAATGGACTGTGTCGTGACGGGGGGAAATGTTAAAGGTAACGTAAACTGTTGTCTCTCATCCACTGGCCAGTTTATAACCCGTATTACGATAAGTAATTCATAATGGATAATGATGATGATCAGTATGTTATGGTGTGTGTTTTTTTAACCGCCCAGTTCTGGCCAAAGCTATCCACTCGCTATCAAGGATAGGCGATGAGTTATACCTGGAACCTCAGGAAGATGGGGTAAGCAGCTCTGGCACTTAGAACTACTTACTGTACCTCCTATAAATACTGGGGCACTTTTTATTGGGGCAGCCACTGAACCTTTCAATAGTATGGATTTGTTTGCATTTACCGGTTTTGTTTTGCAGTTGGCCCTGCGGTCTGTGAACACCTCCCGATCGGCATATGCATGCTTTCTCTTTTCACCCCTCTTCTTCAGCAGGTGCAGTATTGTATGTCTAGCTTGTTTATGCCTATCTCTGGTTGTCACATTGCACTGCTATACCATCACAATTTACTTCCATAACAAGTTGCATTTCCACAGGTACACCACCCCGCGAGGACATGCCTTCCGCTGCAAGATGGCAATAAAAGTAAAGGCAGTGAGGGAGAGAGAGAAACATTGATGTGAAGATGTTTTTGTCATACATCCAATATATTTCTACTCTCTTCCCTCTCTTTAAATTTTCTTTGAATCAGAGTGTGCAGGCAGTGTTCAGGTCCCTGGCATCATTGGAGAAGACAGTAGAGAAATGTCACATAAAACTGGACGGAGAGACGAACCGCCTGACCTTCACTTTGCACTGTAAACACGGTAATATTACACATTGTCATCTGCCTTATTTTGAATTATTCTTTATTGGGGGTAAGACTGACATTGGATTCACCATAGAGCTTTCTCTAACTCTCTGTCTTTGTGCGTGTCTCTTCTACAGGGCTGTTAAAGACGCATAACTTGTCCTTTCAGGACAGCGAGAGCTTACAGGCAGTATTTGATAAGGACAGCTATCCCAACGTTCTCAGAGCTCAGCCCAGGTCTGTTCAGCCTTTTTGTTTTTTTAAGATAAATCTAGACCAGTTTGTTTCTCTTTCCCTCTGTCCTCCTCCTATGTGTTGTACAGTATATGTACAATATTTCAATTAAAACTGAAAACATGTGGCCCACAGTGGGGGAAAAAAACGCCACTGTGGGCCAACATGTTTCATTTCATTGTTGGCAGTGAGTCATTGCTGTGAGTGTGAATGTATGAATACACTTCCGACCGCTCTCTTCCAACCGCCATACTTCCTCTCTTTACACAGTTGATAGGGTACAAACGCCACCAATAGGATATTTGAAGTAATTGCATTTTAATTTCACCCGGGTTTACGAAAGGGATTAAATGGTACA
Organism: Percopsis transmontana; assembly: GCA_025447815.1. Classification (NCBI taxonomy): domain Eukaryota; kingdom Metazoa; phylum Chordata; class Actinopteri; order Percopsiformes; family Percopsidae; genus Percopsis; species Percopsis transmontana. The sequence goes on along the minus strand of JAOEHI010008331.1, from coordinate 10,798 downwards.
AATGAATATTGAAATGACATTCGAATTACATGTACATGTACTTGTTATTACTCCTCGTCGGTCTGCCTCTCTCCCTGATAGTGTTTCCCTCTTGCCGTTCTTCCTCCAGGGTACTGGTAGACACTGTGTTACACTTCCCACCTTCTCTGGAAGAAGTGACTGTGTCCGTCTGCGAGGAGCGGGTCTGGTTTCGGAATCACGTGGAGGATGAAGCAGGTGATTACGCCACACACACACACACACACACACACACACACACACACACACACACACTATCAAAGCTTTTGAGAAGCAATGATAGTTGCTCTTTAAAGCATGTATAGGCAATGACTTCTGCCTTGGGAGTGTGCTCGTTCACTAGGCAGACATCATGGTAATTACAAACTGGAAAATTACTGATCAAAAGCACCTATCATTGTACTTTTTTAGCACTTAGAACTGCAAAAAAATTAAAATAAAACTATGTATACAAATTGGGCACTAGGTGTCAGCGCCTCTTTCAACTATAGCCCCTTAATAAAAGATGGTAATGCTGACAAATGAATGATTTAACAAAATATGAATATACTTCCTGTCTTTATTTTCCTCCGTCGCTACATTATCTCTCTCCCCCACTCCTAGATTCCTCCAAAGCCATGCTTACAGAGATGTGCTTGGCTTCAGATGAGTTTGACCAGTTTGCCATCAAAGCTCAGAGCAGCATCACCTTCTGTCTAAAGGAGCTACGGGTGAGAGAGAGTGAAGGCGGGGGGGCAAAGGAGGATGCTGTGTGTGTTGTTGGTTAGCGAGGGAGTCTTTTTGATCCACTAAACAAAAGCACAAAGGTTTAAAGATGTGTTTTTCGCACTGTACTGATTTAGGTACCAGCGGTAATTTTGCTGTGATCTTCTTTCCAGGGTCTGCTGGTGTTTGCAGAGTCCACTGGTCTACCAATTTCTATGTACTTTGATGAGCCAGGCAGGTAAGGGGACACACAGACACCCATTTTTAAACAGGTAATGGCACATATATAGCCAAATAGGCAGGATGCTCAGCTGGTCTGGTCTGCCTAATTTAATCGGTAGTAAAGTGCGGGATATGGGAAATGATGTGTTATGTGTGTATTAGTGTGTGTGTTACAAGTATGTTTGAAGGTATACTCTGTGGCGTATGATGTAATGCCTACTTGATTGATTGTTCTGCAAACAAATTTCCCTACGGGGACAAATAAAGAGAGCGATTGAAGATACCCACAGATGTCAGGTTCACCTATCCCTTTTGCAAATGTTTAATGACAGACATGTCTGTATATGTTTATTTGTGTTTGTTTCGGTCAGTCCTGTTGTGTTGTCAGTAACAGATAGTGTTTTGGAGGTGAATTTTGTGCTGGCTACACTTTCTGAAGAGTCCAATCTTTGTCAACAAAACACCAAACGGTAACCGTCACTTGATAATTAGTTTTACTTTTACATAGTACTGCTTACTGGGTTTTACTTTACAAACTAAGACCCTATGAAAGTTTAACATTCTCAGAAAACACTAGGTAGGACAAAATGGAATTTACCAGTTGTAAATCCCTTTTTAAAACGATAACATAATTTATCTGTTTTACTGCAATGTCCGTCAATTATTTATTTTGTTTTTGTTTTTGCAAGGGGGCTTATCCTAATGAAATACATTTGATTATTTAATATTTATTCTCTTTAATATTTTTGAGTAAGGATAACCAATTAGGGGACATTTTTTTAGATATTTGTATACATTTTCCATTATTTGTAATTCACCCACAATCCTTTGCTTCACATCTCAGGGTGAGTACACCGCCGCCCGCTCCTGACGACTTCATGAATGACGACATGGACTCCTACCTTATTGCCATGGATACCAGTGTCGCACCTGGTCCCTCAACTGCAAGTCCACCCACACCCAATTTGCCCTGTCACATCAGGTCAGACCGATCTGTTGTAGCCAATCACAGGCCTAGGCCACACAGCGATGAGGAAGAGGAGACGGATGATACAGAAAGACCGCCGCCAAATAAAAAGGTTCTGTTCTCAGATTCTGTTCTCAGGTTGAGTTCTGTTCTCAAACAGGGCAAGTGTCTTCACTAGGGGATGTGTGTACATTATGCCACTGTATGATAAAAAGAAACTAGAAGTTTCTGGTCTGTGAATTGAAGTCATATCTGCCACCTTGTTATTTTTGCTTAACCAAACAAATACAACATATAACTTAGTATGTATTTAACATCTTGTACACTGTAGAGCTGTCAACCTAAAATTGTTTCTTATTTTTTTGCCTTCTTCCACAGTTCTGCTCTCTGTTTTTTGGATCCGTGTTTCCAACGTCGTCCCAGATGAGCAATGAGACGTTGACAGGTCAGGAAGTGCTTGTCAGTGACAGTGAGGATGACACTTAAGTCTCCATGACGACGGACTAATGGAGGGGTGGGGAGGGATAGACTTAACTGAAGTGTGCGTGTTTCTATGTGCCTCAGCTTTGGGAATCCCTGGCAAGTACTAGAATGGATTCCTTTACAAAATCATGCACTTGTTAAGCTGGATATGTTTTAAAGCCCAGGAAAATAATATTATATACACACAATATTGCGGGATAGAATTTCCAGAAATGTTGCCACCAATTAAACTTTTTTTTTTAAATTTACAATAACAATAATAGTGTGAGAATTCTGGGATTATGACAAGAAAATGGACTACTAGCACTTCTGGTTTTTTTCTCTTGCACTTCCTCTGGTACTCAACCTGTTTATCAGTGTACAGAACACAAACCTCACATCCCTCAAGAAAATAAAACCGGCACAGATTCTCCAAACATGTGACTCTTTTTTATTTATTTACATTTTAAAGGTTCAAGTTTAACCAAGAAGTAGGATTTAGAAGTAGGAATCAGCATAAGGGACGGAGCATTTGGGGTTTTCGTCTCTTTGCTCTCTTTGGACATTGAAACTTTTGCCTCGTGTCTTTGGTCTCCTCCTCTCTTTTTGCTTCTCTTCCTCAATTTCCTGCTCCCTCTTTTTTCTCAACTTTTCCTCCTCCTTCTCTCTCCTCTCTCGCTCTCTACGTCTCCTCCTCTTTTCCCTAGAGCTCAGTTTCTCCTCCCCCGCGTCCTCAACGGTTCTCTCCTTCCCGACGCCGTCACTGAAGTCCTGAATCAGGATTTTGGGGACCTGGATTTTGGCCGCCCCCTTTTCTTTTGCCTGTTTGGGCTGCTCTCCTCTCAGTAGGCGGAAGAGACCAAAACGCTTAGGTTGGCAGGGGGGCACCTGGTCGTCTTTTGTTCCCTTCTCCCGCAGGGGCACAGCCACATCGTCATTACTGGTCTCTTCTTTGGATATGGACAAAGCCACATCCTGGCTAGGCCGGGGTGACAACGAGGAAGTGGTATCACTGCTAGTTTGGATGGCGTTTATAACGACAGGATTCGGTTCCGGAACATTGTCTTTAGACTGGCTGGGTGGGGGAGAGGATTGCGATGGGATAGTTAGCTGTGGAGCAGTAAAGAGGTCTTCGGAGAGCCTGCGGGTTAACCTGGACCCATGGGAACTGAATGACTTGCGGACACAGAAATCCGTGGAGCTGATTCGCTGTCCAACAGCTTGTATGAGTTCAGTGTTACGGAGCTCGACATCCACCTCAGGCAGGTGAGAATCGTCGTTCGTTTCAAGCTGTGTGCTGCTGGCAGTGCTTGAACTGTCCATTGCACAGCACTCCTCTTTCTCCTCTAATTGAGGGATGCTAGGTGGGAATGTGAAGAAATCTTGTTCCTCATTTTGTGTCTTTGGCTTCTCCACAACTGGACTGACGGTGAGCTCAGCAGCCAACTGCTCTGAGCTCTCTGTCCCGTTGGGCTCAGCGGTAGGTTTCAGCTCAGCGGGCTCTGTCGTACTCTGAGGCTCCCCTTGCGACTGGCTGTTGCAGCCCAGGCCCACTTCCTGTTTGTCAGTGGAGGGTTCATGGTGAGATGCGTCTTCTGAGTGCTGTCCATCCTCTCCGGTGGACTGGCACTCATCTGGAGCTCGAATCCGTTCTACCTCTCCACGTCCATCTTCTTTGTCCCGAGGTTGAGTCTCTTGTGAGGGTGTAATATTTTGTGTCTTTGGCTTCTCCACAACTGGACTGATGGTGAGCTCGGCAGCAAACTTCTCTGAGCTCTCTGTCCCGTCAGGCTCAGCTGTAGGTTTCAGCTCAGCGGGCTCTGTCGTACTCCGAGGCTCCCCTTGAGGTTCTGGGTCATCTGTCTTTATCGGGTGGGTCAGCGTTTCTCCTGGCGTGTCCTCTGTAGACGTATGGTTACACGAGCCTCCCTCTTCTCCCTCTTCTTCCTCTGTGTCTACCTGTGTCTCTGAAGGTCCAGGTGATACAGCTTCGCACTCCTCTGAGCTTTCGGCAGATGCTTTATCTGATTCTATCTGAACGTCGGTGAGTGTTTTTATGTCAGCCCTTTTGGTTAACGTCAATGTTTGTGCCTCAGTCGTCCCTTGCAGTGATGATGCATCTTCACGTAAAACCAAGATTGTCTCTGATTGTGCACCTATCTCGGTTTCTTCCTGTGGTCCTGTGTCATCCTCCCCCCTTTCCTGTGCCTCGACTGCATCGACGCGTTCTCTCTCTGCCAGGGCTAGAGACGCTGCTCTCGTTTCTATGTCTGCTAATTCCCCAGCATCTGGCTCTCTTAAAGTGTCTCTCTGTGCGCTTTCCTCTGTCTGTGTGATTGCATCTGGCCCCTGCTGTGCCCTTGTGTCTTGTGCGGGATAGGGGTGTTTGACAGCTACTGCCTGGTCGTTTCTGTCCATCTGTGAGCCCAGGCCTTTTTCAGGACTCGTTTGTGCCTCTGTCTCACTCCCCATTGTCATTTCTGTATGTGCCTGTGCGGGTGTTTCTAGTTCTGTTGCCTCACCTGAGTCCGAACCTGTTTGTTTCTCTGATTTCTCTGTTCTATGTACTTCTATTTGCGTCTCTCTACCTGCATTTGTATCTATATTTACGTTGCTCTGCTTTTGTAATACGACAACCACATTTTCACTTTCTGCAACATGTGTGCTCATCACTTCCTGTGTTACGTCCCTGCATCTATTCTCAACTTCCTTTTCCTGGTCTTGCTGTGCTATTGCTTGCGATTGGCTATTGCAGCCCAGGCTCTCTTCCTGTTTGTCAGTGGAGGGTTCGGGGTGAGATGTGTCTTCTGAGTGCTGCCCATCCTCTCCGGTGGACTGGCACTCATCTGGAGCTCGAATCTGTTCTACCTCTCCACTTCTGTCTTCTTTGTCCCGAGGTTGAGTCTCTTGTGAGGGCGTACTGGCTGGGTCTCTGCCTCCCTCTGTCTCTGTAGGCTGGCTGTTTTCAGACACGTTCTGTTCCCTTTGCTCAATCGCCTCTCCACCTTTGAGTTCTCTTCTCTCTTCCGGAATGTTCTGAGGCTCTTCCTCTGGTGCCGTGGGGGTCTGTTTTGGCTCTGTTACGGTTGTCTCTAAAGTTTGTTCTGCTACAGCCTCGTCCGCCTCCTCCTCCACAGGCTGCACCTCCTTGGGACCGGCGTCCAGCCAGCTGTCCCTTCGCCTCTCACTCAGCACCATGGAGAAGTTCCGCTGAACTTTAGCCCCGCCCTCCCACTCGTTTGCGTCCGTCTTTCCCCCTTTCCTCCACTTCTTGCGGAGGAGGGAAGGGGAGAGGGAGAGAGTGGAGGGCGAACGGATGAGAGGAACCGAAAGGTTGCCCCTTTCTCTCGCCATCTTGTCCAGCTCTTCCTTAGTCGCCCTCTCCCTCGCCCACACCATGCGGTATCCGTGGCAGCGCTCTCTGGGGTCAAACGTGGATGCGGGCCGGTCTTTCCGCCACTTGGTCAGCTCCTTTTCCGTTTGTCTCTTCAGGTCTTTCTTAGTCAGCGGCACAGAGCACACCTGAGACGAGACGAGACAAGGGGAAGACGGGACATCATCTCGCTAGAATTTATACATAGTTCCTACTGGATAACACAAAAAGTGTCTTAATGTGTGTTAGAAGTTTTGTGGTCATTTACATATACCTTGGTCTAGTTTGACCATAAACCTTGGTCTTTATCCAAATCCACAAATAAAACATGGTCTCGCATTAATATGGTTCCCTCAATCTGTATTTCTTGGTTTTATTTTGTATTCCTTTTGATTGTATTTACCTCCTGTAAGCTTCAAACTAAAGGGTTTGCGTGGTTAACTCTCACCTCTGCTATGAAGCTGTTGTCTTCCTGTTGCACGTGCTCCCTGACGCCCCTCAGCCTCTCAAGCGTCTCCATCTGACCCTGGCACTCCCGCCTCTGCTCAGCCCGGCCCAACACTGTGCGCACCAATACCACCGCCACCTGGAACAGCACCCGCACACCTGGACAACAGGTGGGGAGAGAGGGGGAATCAAAAGTGTTATTACAATGAAGTCATTAGCCTATCCTGGCCCCTTTATCCCATGTAAAGCGACAGAAAATTTATTTGATGTATTTTTACTCTCTCGCCACTGTCCATGGTCTCTCTCTCTCTCTTTGTCTCTGCCCCCCCCCCCTCAGTATGCTGGCTGGAGGACGTGAGGCTTCACGTGTCACGTGTACGTATGCTTAAGTAATTTGAACACGGCCATGGATTATCCCACTCTAACTGGTGCAACAAAACTAACAGCAGAATAAAGGAGCTGTCAATCAGGTGGGGTCTGTACAAACCCACACAGCTCTGAGAACCTACATTAACTCAAAACACCTGTGTGTCTCTATAATGTATCATCAATATATTTAATATAGATCATCTAATTTCCACTCAGAGAATAATAAATACTGTCCTGGTCTTAAATTATTACCTTATCCGTGACCATATTTATCTTTCAGTAAAGTTTGTGGTGTGTACCACATTATTTGCATGAATCGCGCAAGACATGCTGGTAGGACGTACCATAACAGAAGAAAAGGTCCCAGACCCGCAGCAGTGTGTTAAAGGGCAGGTGCCGTGTGAACAGACACATTAGCCAGTCGGTTGCGTACATGAGAGGTTCAACCCCGTGATGCTGCAGGTGTCTGTGGATGGCTGGACACGTCCTTTTCAGCACCCAGGTCAACATGGCTGCATCGAACAGAACTCCCTCCTACACAGTACATAGTAATAAGCAGAAACAACATTGCGAGGCCTTGTGCTTTTGGATCTTTTTCTGATGTTTATGGACTATAGGAAAATATGTTGTAGCTCCAAATGTCAAACATATACTCATGCATTGGTCAGCATGTGTACACTATCTCTGTGGGATCAGCTGATAGGGAAGGTGGTTTAATTGGGTGTAGTGACATATTCTCACCAGCAGAGGGCTGTAATATCCAGGAAGGTAGTGTTCACTGATCTGGACCAGGCACCAGAACGCCTCCTGGGAGGTTCCCATAAGGTGCACAGAATCAGAACAGAAGCCACACTGTCAAATACTGCGATAGCTCATGCAACTTTACATACAATTGTTAGTGAATCATTATTGATTTAGTCCTCACCCATACAAGTGATCAGTACACAATATGTTAAGCATGCAAACAACATTCTACCTAGGACATCTTAGATTGAAGGCAACCTAACATCTACAATTAAATGCATAAGTCCAAAGTAAATATTAGTGACAGGTAAAGTTCCTTGTTGCGTAAGATATTTTAAAGGTAGCTGTAGCATTGTTGATGAATTATCTACTGTATTGGTCGCTACCTCGGCAGGCATGTTCATCAGGAGTACGGCTGCCACAGGCCCTTGAGCCTGGCAGTAGCCCTCTTCTGGCTGGTATTGGGTATAAGCCTTCAGCACTCGGAACAATCCGCGCTGCCTACACATACACGGTAAAGTGACTCCTACATTCACTTGAGAGGAAATTAGCACTTTCAGATGATACAATTGTTTCCACTTGACAGTTGCTCCAAATTATTCATATAATAACCTAGCTAAAATGGAGGCTTAGTTTTTTTTATTTATTTATTTATTTTTTTTTTATTTTATTTTTTTAACCAAATGCTGTTTTGTATTTTTTTTTAAACATGAAAATTAGGTAAGGTAAGGACAGAAGGTTTGTAGGATCCTAGAATACATTTAAGAACGAGGAGTGTGTCAAGGCAAGACATTAACAAGGCATTGTCCATAGAAAAACAGACAATTGGAACCAGAAGGTTTCTTCACCCATGTCCGTCCTTGGAGAGGAACATCTCATGGAAGGGGAACTGTCTGTCCAGGTCTCTTTCTATCATGTCTTCCCAGCTCTGCAGTGCAGGTTGCAAATCCAGCGACTGACACACAGGGAGAGGTGATTTTAGTGAGACTAGTAACTGTCCCTATGGATCCTAACATCATTCAGCAGGCCCTGGAGAATAGACACCATGATGCTGACTAAGTTTGAGTTGCTTCAGTATCATCCAGTGTTTGTGGCACCCAAGGTCATGTAACTGTTAAAATAAAAAAATGACTTACTATTTAAAAAGAAAAAGGTCAATGTAGGCCTGTATCTTCTCTCAAAAGCCCACATTGACGAAATTAGTCATTAATTTTAGTGCCTTCGGGCTACTCTTCTAACATACTATATGTGTATTTGACTACATCTGTTGCCATCTGTTCTCTATTTAGCCTTGGTACCTTGTAGATGTCTATATTATGTTTCATTCTATCTGCTGCTCCACACAGCAATGGCCAACACTTGGCTCTAAGAGAAGCCGGGATGCCTTTTTGACACTGCTCTTTAACCTGGGGGACACAGGTAATAGAGACAAGCAGAATTTGTCTGAATAATCATTTCCCATACAATGGGGCAACATTTTTTCGCGAGGAACAACACTGAAATTAGAAAGACCCGTACAGGCCACAATAACACAGTGGATATCTATACTCAAGTAAAAGTTTGGGCTACAATGTTACTTTATAATGACAATATAATACATATAATTTACATAAATAAATATAATTTACAATATAATATGATTAAAGATATTAGAGATCTTTATTAGCACATACCTTGCTTTTGTTTTTCAATAGGATGCGATCCCACTGGCTGATAATGTTGATCCACTTGACCTCTCTCTGCCTAACCACTTCAGGGGGCGGGCCCACACTCCTGCCATAACACACATACGCAGTAATGCATGCTCTGCATTAATACCAAGTTTAAACGTTTCCATTTGTGTGTGTATGAATTGCCATATAAATGATATAGGCATACACAGGACATAGGTTTTGTTTCTTTGGGTCGACTTTGTGATGTGCACAATAAAGTTAACAATGTGCATTTATGTTTTGTTAGCAGTACGGGGGGGGGAGGCTGCGCCACAAAACAAGAGAGGAAACAGGAAAACCACACTATGCCGGTGCACAAGTCTCCATAGCAACAGGTCAGAATGGTATCAATAAGGAGAGTATGAAGACTGCAGGTGACAATTGAAACTTTTCACTGGATCGTTCCTATCCAGACTGCTTTAAGTTAAGCTTTATCAGATACTTTAAAATGTGCCATTTTTCTTTGTATGTGTATGGGGGTGGTTTTCTGTGTAGGACCTCGAGTCACGGTAGATTCTTGCCTGCTTAAAGACCAAGATAAATGATGTACGTCTGTTTGTTTTACTTTTATTTCATTGTGCGGTCATGGCGAGAGAGAGTTTGCTAACAGTGTTTAGAGAAAACCTTGGACAACTCACCTAGCTGTGGATCCATCAACCAGAATGAAGCCAAATCTATCTGTCTCAGCAGCAACAGACCCAAAACTGACCTCTGATCCTGCTTCAGAACCAGAACTGCCCTCTTCATGGAGGTTCATCTGGACCAAAATAAACAAATCAACATCTTGCTAAAGAAAGAGGAGATGAGAAAAGCATGGCCTTCATAATTTCGCAAAATGTATTTAACCATAAAAATGGCTGCTTTGTTCGTAATATATCACTAGTAAAGAGAACCTAAATTTAAAGTCAGTCCATCTTTGGTTCTGACTTGTTTCACCCACAGGAAATCCACTAAAATATATAATAGGATTGAATTCAAATACCTTTTAAATGTACCTTCACTTCAAGTACTTTGTTAGGTGTGCTGAATCAGTCAAGTGTTTGAGCTGCATGTGATGAGAGGAAGTCTGAACTTAACCGCCCTCCCCTCATGTGTGTGTGTTTCTCACATATCTAACAATATCTGAACTGTAGGCTATATGATTTAGGATTACTGCAAACTGAGTCAAATATGAGAAATGGACTATTTTTAGAAAGCACCTACATGAATATTCTGTTCTATTATACAAATTACAAGAATTTCAATAAAATGAGCAGGTAATATGATCATTAGGGGGCTGTAGTAGACTGTCTATAAAAAGGAAACGTGTCTAGGTCTTCTTCTTTGACGTTTAATGGCAGCCGCCATCCTCAAGGGTGCATTGCTGCTATCTTCTGGCATTAACACAAACTCATATTTCCTTTATCACCAGACTATTTATTAACCCAGTTTACTTCAGGAAACTAAACAAATGCCTCCCTTCAAGTTGAATAAATTCTTTAATTATTTGTTCTCCGTAACTCCCCCATTATGTCCTCATACGCATACTTCCTGAATTCTATATGTTCTATTGTTTCCCTTTTTTGACACTCCTCACACAAACCTATTGGATGTTCCCATACACTGCTCAAAAGAATGAAGGGAAAACGTAATCATCACCAGGGGTGGAAAGTAACGAAATACATTTACTCACGTTACTGTATTGAGTAGTTTTTGTGTGTAGTTTGTATTTTTCAAGTAGTTTTTAAAATCGGTAATTTAAATTTTACTTGATTACGTTTTGAGTGAAGTATTGTATTT
>JAOEHI010008321.1:0-18405 GCA_025447815.1 Percopsis transmontana | reverse complement strand
GTTTTTATTTTTGTTTGTTTGTTTTTATTACATATTTAATTATTAATAACTAAATAATTAAATTAATTAAAACAATTGTTAATGTTAATGTTCATAGCATGTTTTAACACAATGTCAGCTCAAATAGGCTGAAGTAAAATGTAATGTAATGAAACGTGCCACCTGTTTCAAGAGGTATTTGCAGTTATATTTTAGCATAAGTTTTAGCATACTTTACTTGCGGTCACTTATTGTACCGGCACCTATAGGCTAAAGTAAACCATGACTATACTATTAGTAAATACTGTTTAAAACAGGTCTGTGAGTGTGGTGAATGTTGATTTTTTTTGTTTGTTGTACATTTGTTGTACATAAAACATTATTGTAGGTACAAAACATCTTCTGGCCATCTTCTGTGCTTACAGTAGTTAATATTGAATTATTCATGTCCTATATTTTTCAGTAGACTAGCGACTTTTATTTCTGCCACAAACTCTGATTATGGTATTTTGGAATCTGAAATAATCTATACAAATCAAATCTGTTGTACACTCTACACAGTTTACCCCATATGATGTACCCTATAGATGTAATATAACATATAACATATAACATATAATGTGTTTAATATGACATACATATCACATACCTGGCAAGTATAAAATGTATGTATGGAAGGGTAATGATGTAAATCCTACACAATATTGTGCGCTCATATATACAGTTATTTATATATATATATTATAAGGGGATGAGGCAATGATTGTTGTAGTTAAGTTAAAGTTAGTGCTTTCAATGGCAGGTTGCAGTGAGATGTTTCCTATAACCGTTGCACCACACCATATCATCACATCCACATTACTGCATGCGCCACCTTCTGGCCCTTAGGTCTAATCAGTGTGTTAATGGGCCAGGGGGACATGTGTGTCCGTTGAGGTTTTCACTTCTTACAGACTGTTTATTTATTGATTTTTCAAAGCAAGGCTTTGCAGGGCTTCTAAAATGCCAGAAGCAAGTTCAAGTTTGATACTAGCTCCTACAAAATGGACAGCAAACAATACAACTCCTATATGCTCTCTCTCATCATTATTATTTCTAAAATATAGGGGATAGGCCTGTCCCCTGAGCTATTGTCACATTAGATGTTTGTGTTTTCACCCGCTTCGCTTGAGCCTAAGAGATTTTCCGTGGCATCACAAGTATTGCCACCTTGCTCATCAGCGGTGACCCCAGTACAGGACCCTCTCATGAAACCGTTCCCTGTCTGAATGATGCGTCAACCGGATGGTGAAGCCAGCCCGCTGACCTCTGCCTCACCCGTAGAAGTGACAGTCACCTGGGTCCAGCTATATTGATCATATCATCAAAAGTTAAAATTTTCACTATTCAATTTTCAATTCAGTTTTAATTTTAGTTCAGTTTTAACTCAGTTTTAATTTCAGAATAAACAATAAATACAAAAAATTAAGTCACGTGTTTTACCAAAAAATAAAAAGGAAACTGAAACTTGTGGCCATAGATATTGTCAACAGATATGTTGGACATCAGCATGCCCAAATATGGACTTCCAGAGCCAATGCAATTAGTTTTACTTTTCTTTTCTCTTTTAAATTTTTGATTTAATGGGACTGGGTCCATTGATTTCTGAAACCTTGACAAGCAACAAGACAGATATCCCCGTTGGGTGATGCAAAGTTACTGCTTTCATTTGAAAACAGTTAGAGAAATCAATAGTGCCATATACGTAGGGAAAGACATGCTAGTTTTAAAAGCCTGCACTAAAGGCAGATGATTTCAGACAATCATTTGAAAGCATTACTCATTCCCCATAGAGAAATTGCACAATTTACAAGGTGGATTAAAACACTCCTTTATAACATTCCTTTATGAACTCTGCTGAGTAGCACGCATTGAACACAGTAAAATGACTGTTGCTATCAACCGATCATCTATTGGTCTGGAGGTTCATCCCCCCCCCTGCTGAAGGGTTCAGGGTTCAATCCCTTACCTTGAGTAAGATGCCCAATGAGCGAGATCTTTAGCTAACTTTCTTTATTTTACTTTATCCTACACAATCAAAAAGGATTGGGATAGCAATTCCATTCCGTAGCAAGTCCTTATCACAGGAGTGTTCAGGGTGTTGTGTGTCTTAAGGGAGCCAAACATGAAGCCATCAGTGGCTTCATGTATAATATTTTTTAGGGTTTGTGGGTTCAAAGGTTTAAGAACTGCTTTTATCATGCCACCGTCTATAATATCTTGCTACATAGTCGGATATACTTATACAGAGGACGACCACTTTGCTAGCAAAACACCATTATTCACACAGGTTGCCTTTTACCTATGCAAACCTCACAAACATATGTGAGTGTTCTTCAAATCATACACACCATAAATATGTGAAACTAAACAAAGCATGCACAATTGCACAAGCGGTCTTGTGAGTGGACAAATGTGAGCAATCCATACCATTATGCAGAAAACATGACACATGCACATAAACATTGACTTTATTTAAGGACAGGGTTGCCACTGATGTCCCTGGGTCAAACCCTCCCAGCGTTAAACCCTGCCAATCCACTTTTACTGCAAGCTACAAAATAAACAAAGGTTGTAGTTTTAAAAGCTTGTTGTTTTGTTTGTAATATGCCATGCCTTGTCCTTTATGCTAAATTTGAGCTGTCTTTTCTTGGTTTGTACCATTAAAGTTGTCTCTCGCCAAGATAAAATACCTGTTTTATAGGATTGTAGTGCTCGTTTACACCTATTTGTCACATGTTCTGTTGCGTTTACAGACTGACAAAGTGACATGCAAGATCCGGATGGTCTCACGAGGCTAGTCTACAGCAAGGAAACCTTAAATATTTAGCCTGGCTTCTTCTTGTGCTTCTTCGAAAATAATTTGGAAATAAGACTACGTTCCAAATCCTCTCCTGTTTCTCGTTTCCTTCCCCACTGTGTCATCATTATACAGTATAAACTGCCTGAAAACGGAGTTCTGACACTGATACATGAAGCTCTAGCCAGGCATAATTGACCTGCCAGTCTCCATTTAAGATGTGCGTTGCAGTGGTTTGAGGTAGGATTAGAGTCAAAGCCTAGAGGCCGAAGCAATGGTGAAGGGTAGGCTCTGTTTGGATTACTGTAACACATTTATGGATGCTGGTGATCTGTTGAGCAGCTAACAACTAGTTTTCTGTTATCCTTTAGGCAAGATCACCTCAGGAATTTAAAGGGAAGCCAAAGTTAAAGGGATTAGCTTTGCTGTACGACACAAAAGGGATCACCTGACTGGCATTGCTTCACACAACAGAGGAACGCCCTACCAGCAACATATTGCCAATAAACCGCTCAAGCATTGACACGATAATATGGAAGCGAAAAGCTAAAGGATGAACAGATAGCGTTTGGCAGTGTTTTTTGCCCCTGAGTTTCTGAAAACCATCGTCTTATAGGAGTTCACGCCACCTAAGAGGAGGTTTCATAGAGGATTTTATCGTTAACATGCCTCACACTGACAGGTTCCAATTCATCACAAATGACCTCCACTCATGGTGCACATCCCGCCAAAACTAAAGCCTGGGAATACTGTCATTTGACAAAGTATAAACTGGACTCTAAACAACCATGGCCAGAGATGCAGGCCCTCTGTGCCTGGTGCCTTTGTCTGGAGAGCACAAGCAATGGGGTGGACCTCTGCCAAGGCTCACCCCATCTATCCCTCTATTTTCATTGTTCCTCCACTCCCTATGTTACGCAGCAGCTGTTGGCAGTTTTCCCGGCATTGAATATGACTATGGCATCAGCCCTAAATTCGTCTGCACGCCCATTCCACCGGAGGCAGATCCCAGCTGCTACTCTCCTCCCAGCGTTCCCCACGGACCCAGCAGTAACGGGCACAGCAATGGCCACGACAGCGGCAGCCGCCGGGGCGTGATGTCAGAAGAAGCGAAAACCACCATCTTACATCTCCGGGAGAGCCTGGTGAGGCAGAAGGAAACCATCTTGGACCAGCGGGAGACCATCAGGGAGCTGACGGCCAAACTCACCTTGTGCGAGGGCTTTGGCGGTCACCACAGCATAGGGAACCACGACAACCACCGCGACAACCACCGCGACAACCACCGCGACAACCACCACGATGATCACCGTGGCCACCACGGCTCCGGAAGCCACCACCCGTCGCCATCGTCACCCCATCATGGGCCCACATCACACCACAACAGCGATCACCACTACACGCACGGTAACAGTAACCACCGGCCGGACCCCCATGCCAGGAAGGAAACCTCCTACAGCAAGCATAGCTCCTTCTCCGTGGAGCAAACGGGGAAGACCCTGCAGGCCCTGAAGGAAAGGCTGGAGAACCTGCAGGTGAGTGCAGAGAGCATTCTGAATGGGTCACAACAACCTATCGTCCATAAAACGAATACTATGTAATTATGTGTCTACATTCTGCACCCTAAAAATCTTTTGTTGTTTTAATAATTTCAACACTACAAAACTACAGTTTTAGAAGAATGACCAAAAGGTTTGGGATTTAAAGTGTGTTCTTTCCTTGATGTAGGAGAGGGTCAAAGGGTTGACTTAATTGGGGTCACGTTATGCGTCATTAAGAGCGCAGCCGGCGAATCACCTGCGAATCACTATGTCCACAAGTACAGACATGAACACACACACACACACACACACACACACACACACACACAGACACACACACACACAGACACATGCATGCTCGCACACATACATAGAGAGAGTCTCTCTCTCTCTCTCTCTCTCTCTCTCTCTCTCTCTCTCTCTCTCTCTCTCTCTGTGACGATATCAGTGCATATCAGTGGCTGGCAGCCCAAGCCAAGCTCTTAGGCTGAACAGGAAGTTGTTCTAAGTTGATTAGCCCCAACCCCTCACCCAACACAACCTCTCAGTCCATTGGTCACATGGAGGGAGAGGAGTCAAATGAAGCTATGAGGAATTGCCGAATAGTTGATCAGGTTTGAAGAGCTTGCTATTGCTATGTAACTAATCCTTTACTAATCATTAACACTAATCAACTAATCATTAACAGGTTTGGGTCTCATCAGTCAACATTACTACCTTGAGACATGAAATGTGGAAAATATTACCCATGTAGCCAACCCACTATATATGAGTTATTACATTATAAATACTTTTTTTACCATCTGAAATGAATATTGTTTGTATTGTTACTGAGTCAGTTACAGTTGGTGTCAGGGTGAACTGTGCTAGTACAAAATATTGCTAGCAAACCACCTCCATTTTCCATGGAAGGAACCTGAACATCATTGCCGCCCTCGGACAGGATGTCAGTGCCACAAGCGGTGAGCAAGCAGGCCGCTTGCTCACCGCTAATTAGCCTGATCCTCCCTGACGAGACTATAAATCTCCCTGTGAGCTGGCAGTGAGCGCTGACGGATTTTTAGGTGATGAAGAAAAGCATAAGGGGGGTAAAAGGGGGTAAAAGGGGGTGGCTAGCGGACACTCCCTGCTAGCCACCCCCCCACCTTATGCTTAACTCCTCGCGTAGATTCAAGTGACACAATGATGCGGCCATTTGCGAATGCACCCATTTTTTTACCGATTTGTGCAATTGAGAAAATGCTTTGCTGTTAAAGATGTAATCTAAAGGGTCTAAAAGTAGATGGGTGTTTCTTGGCTGATTAGACATCTTAGACTGATTGGCTGGCTGGTCGCACTTGCATCGCACTTTACAGTCCCTGTGAAAAATAATAAAGCATAAAAGATTGGGAGGAGATGGATCCAAGAAGTGATGAGCTGGTTTATACAAACAGCAAGCGTATTATATAGTGAGAAACGCCATGCAGTGGTAATGTTTTTTTGGCATCACAATCGACATTATTGGAGACACTGCACTGCTTAGCATCATGCTAACATATACTCCATCCATCCACCCATCGTCGTCCGCTTATCCGGTGTCGGGTCGCGGGGGCAGCAGCTCCAGCAGGGGACCCCAAACTTCCCTTTCCTGAGCCACATTAACCAGCTCTGACTGGGGGATCCCGAGGCGTTCCCAGGCCAGGTTGGAGATATAGTCCCTCCACCCAGTCTTGGGTCTTCCCCGAGGCCTTCTCCCAGCATGTACTGCAATGCAAAACACCATTTAATGCATCACAATGACACTGAGTTAGCGAATGTCCTATTTAGCCACGTTTCAATCAATCACTTTCAAATCAAGACCTGATAATAAGCTTCATTTATAATCAACATTAATGATATATTTGGTAGAGAGTAGAGAGATATAGTAACAACAAATTCCAGGGAGGAATTTGCCATGTCTGGCATGCAAAAGGTGAGGCAGGTCCCTCTAGTTGTGAGATGCAGCTGCACTCAGGTTTCTTTAATTTTCTTCTGTATATTGGTGAATGACAACAAAACATGTGTGTTGTCTCACTAGGCAAGGAACTCCTCCAGCTCCTACTCCAGCTCCCTAAGGGACCTCCTTCAGAGGAAGATCAACGCCCTGGAGGAGCAGCTGCATAACTACCACCGAGGTCCCCACGACTACGGCCACCGCAACGACCACCACGGTACTGGTCACCACGACGACCACCACGGTACTGGTCACCACGAAGACCACCACGACGACCACCAGGGTGCCGGTCATCACGACGACCACCGTGGCAACAACCAACATGGCAACAGCCACCACGGCAACGGTCAGCACAGCGACCATCATGATGATCACCACAGGACTGGTCACCATGACAACAACCACGGCACTCACCATGACAACCACCACAGCAGCCACCACGGCAGCAACTACAACAGCCACAGGTATAGCCATCATGGCAGTCCCAACAATCACCACTACGATCACCACTATGACTGGCACTACGGACGCAACCCCAGTCACCATAGCAACCACCACGACGACGCTGATCATCATAGTGGCCACCCCGACGCTCACCACGGCAGTCATAGCGAAAGCCCACACGCCCCCAGTAACCACGACGACCAGCACCACAGCAACCACCCCCGCGGCAGTGACGGTGATCACGATGACGGTCGCCATGGAAACGTTCATCCCCCACTCCGGCTGCCCGCAAGTGGGAAGCAGACGCAGGCGACTCCACACGGGGGCCCCAGTCACAGCAAGCTGGACACCGTGCTCAGCCATCTACACCACGCCAGCCCTGACACGGGTACCGGCACACACATGGTCCTAGCATGGTTCACCGTGTTGTTAAGAGACGTCTCACCGAATGTCCAAAAATATTCATTCTCTAACCAATTTCATTATACTCTCACTTACGAACTCTACTGCTTAAAGTTAAAATTTCTTGAGGATATTGAGTGACTACACTTTTATTTCCAATTATACAAATAAAATAAATAAATAAATAAAAACATACTGTTTACATTGGACTGACAGTTGACAAGTTAGGACAAGTTATGAGTTATCCTAAATATACAAAAATCGAAAATACATTAGGGTTTAAAGTTTTCAAAAATCACATTTAGTATTTTACCAATAGTATTTTTATTATAAACACTATTAAGGTTTATTGTGATGCATAGCAGCTTTTCTTCACTTTCTTCATGAGTCAACTTTTCCTTTAATAAAAAAAAAAATATATATATATACATTTTCTTTGTGGATCTGCTCCCAGGAGCCCACAAGAAGCCGAAGAACCCCGATGCTTTTCGGATCGGCTTCCCAATGAGGACCAACTACATGTACGCCAAGATGACGAGGTCGCTCGTCAGCGAGGTATTTGCGCTGACTGTCTGCCTGTGGCTGAGGGACGGGTCAGGCCCCGGCCTCGGCACGCCCTTCTCCTACTCCGCTCCGGGACAGGCCAATGAACTGGTGCTCATCGAATGGGGAACTAACCCGATGGAGCTGCTAATCAATGACAAGGTACGCAAAGCGATGGTACTGTCGTGCGTTGTGTTTCCCCCCGTAGACATGATGTTCACGATTAGATTAAATATTGGTTAATCATGTGCTTAGAGATGATTCACCTCCAGAAAGGTACGATGGAAGAAGAAAGGACTAAAGATTGGTCGTTTTTGTAAGGGATAGTAAGACTAAGTACACACATCACAAATTTCTCTCCCATCCCACCATTGTTTTTGTTGTTGTTTTTGAAGATGTCTTTTTGCCATCTGTTTATTATTACACATTCCTTAAGATTCAGACACTTAAATGTATATTAACTAACCTGCCTCTGTAGCCATTAGTATGGCGGCCCTGGGAGCTCAACGCACTTTAATTTAAGAAAACACACGCAAACAGACAAAACGCAAGGATATTCTAAAAACATCTTCATCAATTTGTGTTGTCTGCAATGTGTTGTGTCGCCTGTATTTGCAGCGCGTTTCTGTAATTTTTTGTGTCTGTATTGTGTTGGGTCGTCGAAATTTGCTGCAAACTTTCTAAATGCTGCGCATTTGTTTTCAAATTGACGAAGATGTTTTCTTCACTTGCTTGTGTTTTGTCTATTTGGCATATGTGTCTTCCTTATGTTGCAGTGTGTTGTGTACGGTGGCTCTCTGGTCCACCACACATAAGGTTTCTTATAACATGGTAGTTTCCAAACATGTTCAAAAGTGCTCTTTTAAAGTAGCCGATGTGCCAATATCACAGTCGGAGCTTAGTGACATATTTTCTACTGCTACATGTAGGGCCTACCAAAGATGTGACAAGACCAGTGCTTAATTTGTAGATGATGAGGTCCAGGAACACTGAGCGGTGATGAATAAAAACACAAAAAATCAGCTCAGGTCCGCTTAACATTGGCATAAAATGTTTGAATCAAATTTGCATTTTTGGTATCGGACAAAGCAACATTTTCATTTGAAAAGGTTTAGCTTTGAAACAGTTGAGGAAAAAAAATAACAGATCATTGTTAAAATTTATTTTTTAGGAGTGAGCTACTTAATATATAGTCTATATAGATAATCTAATTCTCTGAAACACTGAATCCCACTTCAATGAACACAGGAATAGAGAATGCTTTCTTCCTGTATTGATCAAACATGGTGACCAGCAAGATAAACAAATTAACCGAGCAATTTATCAAATTATCTTTAACTTTTGGCCTAACCGTCTGTTGAAGTGACAGATAATTACCAGGCATGTCGGTCTCATTGTCTCATGTAGTCTGCAATCATTAACCCAACAATGACAACTTCAGTTTCAAATCTACAGATAGATTCAGATTAAGTTTATAGTGAAGAAAGATTGGTTGACTTCCTTGTTCACAGGTCTAGTTTGATTGGGTTATTATTGTGGAGGCACACACTGGCCCACACGGGCCCACACAATACGCTGGTTACAAACTAGTTCCAGCTAGTTGTCTGTTTATGATATGAAAGGTATCATGACCTGGGTTTGTCTCTGATAATGTCTTGCCTTTGGTTGTCTGTGGAGGTGGGGGTGATACAAGTATGAAATGCTTAGCTCAAAAACAACACTTTCAAATCAGGCAGTGACGCTGCCCATGAGCCTGACAGACGGGAAGTGGCATCACGTGTGTGTTACGTGGTCCACGCGGGATGGGCTCTGGGAGGCGTACCAGGATGGGGTAAAGAAGGGGTCCGGTGAGAACCTGTCTGCCTGGCACTCAATCAAACCAGGGGGCATCTTCATCATGGGACAGGAGCAGGTAGGATTTTACTAGCTAGCTTGTTGTGTTGTGTTTGACGGCCAGACGTGGCCATCAAACATTTAATGTTTTTGGCATTCTTTTTTGGGAGTTTGCTATAAAAATATGCTTGGTTCAGTTTGTCAAACAAAGGGCAGTATCCTTCTTTTTAGATACTATCCATAGGACAGACATAATTTTAGCTAATCCTTCCCCTTCCTACACAGGACACGATGGGAGGTCGTTTTGACGCCACCCAGTCCTTTGTGGGAGATATGTCAGATCTCCAGTTCTGGTCCAGAGTCCTGACACCCAATGAGATATACAGCCAGGCCAGCTGTGGAAGCCATCTAACCGGGGACGTCATCTCTTGGTCGGAGTCTACAGTGGAACTCCATGGTGGGGTTGCCAAATATCCCTTTGACCCCTGCCACTAAAGGCCTACAAGAGGACCTCTAAACCCACCATTAGGGTGATTGCATTTCCCCACTGTAAGAGGAATGTATTATTAAATAATGGACCCCAGATCAGGCGGTGACTTTCACAGTCACTGGATGTCTCTGGTTCCTCAACATCTTCAGGTTCAAGATTTCTTCAAGATCTCAAGCGAAAACCTCTTAGCAACAGGGTCGGTTGTTTGCACTTATTGGACCGGGCAAGAAGTCACAGAAGTCACAGTGGATTATTTACAGTATTTATTTGTTGCCATTTTGCCCAGATCTTTTCTTCCATACTCTCCAATATTTTCGAAAGGAAGACCTTAAGGACTCTCAAGAATTGGATTCACGGTCATGATCATCGCAACGTCACAGGATCCAAACCATATAAGAGGATTTGTTACCTCAAATTAGGTGCAGCGGATGCTTGGCGGCATTAGCGAAGCTGTGCTAGCTTCCTTGGCTCGATGTTTCCCCCCGGACATTAACATTAAAGGAGGTCACTGAAAGGGAGGCACGGGAGGGATTACTTTAAATCTGATTAAGCTGCATCAAGCTTTTCTACTGGGGCTTTGTTGACTGGTGCATTACCTAGAATGTGTCAAAGGCTACGTTTTTGAGGACATTGCTAAAGTATCGACTATAAGCATTTGCACACAGTTATCTGTCTTTACGTTTCATAGCCCTCAGAAATGTAAGCAGCCTGTTGTAGCCTATCATATAATATAGGACAAAATCAATTAATTAGGGATTAGGGAATCAATGGAGTCTGTTTATTTAGCATTTAGACTCGCTGGATTATTTGTTTTCTTCACAATGGGAACATTGTCATTTGTCCGACCTATTGTGACTTTTACACGTATATAAGTTTAATAGTTTCCCCTGGACTCTGACTGACATTGTCACAGCTGACATTAGATGGTGACCGGCCAGTTGACTGCATAAATAAGGGTAACCCTGTTACCATGGCAAAGATCTTCACAGCAACCAGTGGATTACATAGGGATTTACCTGTCTAGAACTGACGTGATCCTGCCTATTTCTGAGCTTCACCAGCTAATCAGACGCCGACACGGCTGTGACGGGGACACATGCATTTGCACATGCCCTCATTAAAGACATCTTTACCACAGTTTTGACAAAGAGGGATCTATGCTAACTGACGTTAAGTAGCTGCACTTTTTATAATCTTCATGAATATTTTTCCTTTTTTTGTACTGATTTATAACTGTCAGATTTAAATGAAAGGCAAGGGTGTATTAATATTCTGTATATAATGCGTAAATGTAAAATGTAAATAAGTAAAGATGTAAATATGCAACCAGTATAGCTACAGATACACACACGTCTTTAAGGTAATTTTACATGTTTCCTTACATGTGGACTTCATCCTGCTAATGGGGCATTGGTTGTTGCCATGGTGCTAGGATTGAATCTTCAACTTTAGCATTTTGACATTATTACACTATAATTTAAATATCGTTAAAGGGAAGAGTGCCGCCAACACAAGAATCATTTTCAGCGTTCTCTCGATAGTGGGCCAAATGTGCGTGACTTTTCACAATCATTTTTTTTTTGTTGCTATATAGACATTGAATATAAACACCACTCCAACTGTGTAGTCTGTATAGAGATGTCAATACTGCATGTCAATACTATATTTATGCATTGTTCATATAAACGCTTATTCTCGCCTTTGGTGTACACTTTAAACTTTATATCTATAGGTTCACTTTTCTTTTTTGTTTGTTTATTATTGTGTCTTGGGCTGTACATATATATATATATATACATATATGTTTATGTTGGTTACTGTGTTTAACAGTTTCTCCCCAGTTTATAAGCCAAAAATATAAACCCATCATACTTGAAAGAAGGAAGAAATGCACTATAAAACTATGAGAGCTGTTAATTGTTTGTATTTAAAGATTTTGAATAAAACTATTGCATAATTAATGAAACAAAGAAATAAAAGTATTTCTTTACACAATGTATGGTTAACCATAGAGAATCACACACACACAGACACTTTTCTGCTCTGGTGAAATATGGTTTTTAGATATGGCAATTGGTTGTGGCTTGTGTTTTTCAGCATGCAGGACTAGTGTATCTACTCTGTCATAGCACTAACGCATCAAAACCCCTTCACATTGCCATCCTGGTGGTTATATACTGTACTGTAGGTCAGCCAGGCACGTGGAAGCTTAGATTAAAGATTTTTGTCTGGTTGTTGTTTTGGTTTAGGCTCATACCATTCTTTACCCCTCCTCCTATAAACAGTGTGCATGGGGTAAAAGGTGAGGATCTGGGGGAGGCATAAAGCAGTTTAGGAGTGTATCTTTAATACATGGAGTCACCAGTGTTGTTGATTGTTTTTGCATGTTCATGGACTACTTTGTCTAATAAGAGCATTCAGGTTACGTCCAAAAGTAGACACAGTTACAGTATATCAATGTTTTGATATACTCTATACTGTATAATTGAGAAACGTCTGGCTGATGCCAAATTTGATGGTTGCTACTGCCAACACCTTCAGAGTAAACATAGCTTGTCTAAATTGAAGAAAAGCAAGTGGCTGGCCACAAGCAGTAGCCTATTAGCCTGTTAAAACTATCCTTACTGTATTTTGCTAGTTTCGCCTCTAGGATTTGCATTCGCTATGCACATCAGTCTGGAAATGCTCAACTAAAAACCATTTGTCAGTTGGGTAGAGAACCACCGGCCAATCAGGATGGTCTTCCCCAGCTAGTAGCCTAGCAAGGCTGAAAGAAATAACTTTTAGGTGTTGTCTATAAGTCATATAACACAGCACAGTAAGTGAACTACTGTACCACTGTAGATATACTGAAGTTACTGGGCTTGGCTTGTTATCATAGATAATAGATAATGCATACTTTGCATGCAGCTACAGATAATATTTAATGACACAAACGTTGGCCTACTGTACACGTAGACATTTGGTTTAAAGCTCCCATTTAGTACAGAACTATGTTGAAGGAAAACGTATTGCCACACATATTGCCATAGCAACACGCGGCACACTGCCAATGCCATGCACGTTAACGGTGGACCAACACTTCTGGAAGATGAACAAAGTAAAGCCTCCACACAACAAGGTCTGTGTCGTCTTTTAAGCAGGTCTGCTACCCTTCCAGCTGAAGGTATATCTCTTTTAGGTTTGTAATTGTCACTGATGCAAACAGGCAAAGTCTATGTGAGTGTCATTTTCATATTTATTTTTTCTTCTTTATAATCTTTACAATCATTTATAATTTGTATTTTTTTATTTATTTGGAACGGGGATCTCTGTATCTAACTTTATAATTGACTCCTAGTGTAAAATAAAACTCAAATAACAAATATTATTTATTTAAATTCTGATTGATTACAAATATGATTCCATACTGCATAATGTGTGACAGACTTTA
Source organism: Percopsis transmontana (assembly GCA_025447815.1). Lineage (NCBI taxonomy): Eukaryota > Metazoa > Chordata > Actinopteri > Percopsiformes > Percopsidae > Percopsis > Percopsis transmontana. The sequence goes on along the minus strand of JAOEHI010008321.1, from coordinate 4,929 downwards.
CCATTTCGGCAGGCTGGTGGTATAGTCGCCATAAGGAGCTGAATTGTTTCCTAGCACTTCTCTGCTTTCTGCTGTCCATGGTTGCGTTCCTGCAGACACTCTGTTGTGAGTACCTAATCTGTGATGTGTACCTTGCAAAATGCATGGGATAGATTCACTGTGTGTGTGTGTGTCTGTGACTGTGTCTCAACCAGATCATTATTGTGCCCCATAACTTGTCATGGTAACGGTTTTCACGATTGTTTTTAATGTGTTTGTCCGTCTAACTGAATGTGTGTGTGTGTGTGTGTGTGTGCGTGTGCGCGCGCACGTCAGTGGTGCAGATCACCTTTGTCTTTCAGTCACGGTCGGCGTTGCAGGAGTCGAGGCTGAAGGACACGACGGACAAGCTGGATACGCTGGATCGCTCTTATCGCCTTCTGTTCGCCAAGTACCCGGCCCTCAACCAGTACTGCCCGCTGACCAACTCCACCACCAGTGGTCAGCACTGGAACTGTCTTTATCTGTCTCAGCGTTCAGGAAATTGCTATGAGAAGATATATTATTATAGTCATGGTATTATAAAGAGATACATCAAACGGGTGTATTTTGTTTTTATGAACAAAGCTACTCCTTCTTTTAATAGCTTGGATGGATACCAAAATGAAGAAGCATTTCTTCGATGAGTGCTCACCAAACACACCTGAGCTAATAATAAGGCCAGCTGGGAAACTCTGCCACTTGTATCTGTTCCAGTCAGTGCTGGACTTCGTAATGGTTTCATGTAAATCAGACCGTGGGTTTGCAAAAAACACTAACGTTTGTTCGAGCCCTATTTGAGGAACAGATGGTGTGTGGTTTGCATCATTCAATGGAAATTATGTGTTAAACTGTGTTAAAAATAGAGCAGTCAGCTACACTTTGACAGGGACGTTCAGAGGGCAGTGTTCAGCGCCAGCACCCCTGGTTCGAGGGTATTTTAACTCCTTGCTCTAGGATAGAAAGAAAGAAAGAAAGAAAGCATACTTAATTAATTAATTAATTAATTAATTCCTCTTGAGGGAAATTCTTTTTTTTTTCACTCTTATTGTTAATGTTGCACACACACACATATACTACACACACATGCACATGCGAGGAGAGATGTTAGAGTGAGGGGGATGCCACTCAGTGCGGCCCCCTGAGCGGTTGGGGTTACAGGGGCTTGCTCAATGCTACCTTCGGCAGAGCCCCGGAGGTGAACTGGCACCTCTCCAGATACCAGTCCACACTCCATACTCCATACTCCATACAACAAATACAATGCACTTTATTGGAGGAGCTGACCTTTATTTGACTACCTCTTTTGTGCCCAGAGCGTGTGTGCAGGCCATGCCTTGAGAAGTGGGTGCCCCTGGAGGAGAGATGCTATCTGTTCAACCAGGAGAGGGCTGACTGGATCACTAGTCAGTACCGCTGCATGACACTGGGGGGCACTCTGGCCATGGTCAGATCCACGGATGAACAGGTAAACATAGACAAATAAAAAACACATTTTAAATATACACAAATGTATATACACAAAAGAGTTAAGAGACACAACCTGAAATGGCAAAGTGTGTTGTACAAATAATTGTGTAGAATAGATTTCAGTGCACTATTAAATATGGCGTCTTCTGCATACACTGGCCGCTTTAGGGATATCTGAGGATATATTTTAACCTTAAATAAAGACATACATTCGTTAAATATACGTAAACATGTAAGATATGTCACATGACAGTGAGAATAAAATGTGTTTTTCTGTGTTTGGGATCGTTTTCCTTCCCACCCCCGCACAGATTTTCCTGTGGCAGAGGGCCTTCGGTCTGAGCCAGGGAGATTCCTACTGGATCGGCCTGAGGAACAGTGCTTCGGACCGGGGCTGGCAGTGGAGCGACGGCTACTCCATGAACACCAGACCACAGTAGGAGGGCTTGAATGAGGACAGCTGAGTCACCTGAGGCATCACCTGCCTGAAGCTTGTTAAGATTACGGCTGCTTGAATGTCTGGTTTGGACCGGGCAAGTTCTGACTGTCATGAAAAATAATAATACTATTTAAAGCTGCTGCGGGTAGGATTTGAGAGTTGCAACGAGAGCTAGCTAAAAACTAGCTAAAAACTAGCTAAAAAAAACCGAAAGAGACCAGAATAACACCCACCCCCCTCCTCCCGTTGACAAACCTGTTGTAGCTGTGTGCGTGAGCAGTCATGTGATTGACAGGCAAGGTAGATTCTCTAGACCAATCAGGGAAAAGAGGCCCTGAGACTTCTTTCAGGCGGCGTCAAAAAATCGACTCATAAAGGCAGAGGCTATCAACTAGAGCAGATATTCTCACAGAGCATTTCACTCATTGATATGGCATTTCTAAAAATTACACTAAATGTATAGCTCTTAAATCCTACCTACAGCACATTTAAGAATTATAGTTGAATATAAAAAAACAAACAAAAGCAGGGTTAAAGGATAATACTACTAAACAAAACCCACAACATAATGAAACACGATAATAACAGAAATCAACAAAATATGAAAAAAAGTCCACCTATATATAAAAAAAAATTGTTGTTGTGATTCACATTATATATAATGGGACAGAAATATAATTTAAGATGCCTATTCCTGACCTGCATGCTGTATCCTTGACAATGACAGTCTTCCAGCCTCTAGGGGGCACTGTTAGACAGTGATTTGATCTCCCCTGACATGGGACAATGTTAGCCTTCATATTGGATGTATCATCCAACATAGTCGGGGCAACTGTAAGCAATAGATATGTGACACAAATGTTTTCCCCCAACACAAGAGAATTACATCTGCTTATGAGTACATTTATGTGTAATGGAAGAGATATGCCATCATAAATATTGGAGCAAACGTGGTCTGCGTCAAGTTTTGAAAAGTGTAACCACACGGTAACACACCGCGTGGATCTCGCCGTTGCCCAGACTGTTAAACATTGAACAAGCTGCAGCGGTGACGTAGTCTCGCTCTCTTTCTACTCTCTTACCAATGCGCTCTCCTCAGGTAGGCCTACCGAAATTTGGCACTGATTGATATTACTTGAATCGGTACTCGGGAGTTGCTGCTGTGTTTCACATTTTATACAGCTGCACACTGCACACCATTTTGTTTTCCTTACCCTCTACAGGTACTGGAACCAGGTTCCAGATAGAGGGGACACCAGGGAGCTTTGTGGGAGACTCTCTCCAGGAGAGAGCTACAAAATGGGCTGGCATGCCTCCCCATGCACCAGCAACCTGAAGGGCATTTGTGAAAGGACCCAGGGAAGCCTGCAGTAAAAACACCAAATTTTTTGGTTTTTAATATTTCAGAATACAAGTAAGAGCTTGTTCTTGAAGCTTTCTAGTCTGACTCAAGTCCACATTTTAAACAGAAATATTTGGCCCCTAATCTTGGCCTTCAATATGAAAAGACACGCCACACACGCCAAAAACAAAAACAAAAGACACGCCAAAAACAACACAAAAAACAACTTATTTTAATGCTTAAAGTCTTTAATATTTCAGAATACAAGTAAGAGCTTGATCTTGAAGCATTCCATCCAAGACCATTCCTGCTCCTCTTATAGACAGCACAGGGCCAAAGAGTCGCTCCATGCAGATAGCGTACCTTGTCGTACTTTCTCATTATAAGCGTTTCAGCGATAGGAAAGCATAGCAGTGATGTGGATTAAAGCAGTGGTTCTCTAACTGTGGGTCAGGACCCTCCGAGGGGTTGTATAATGCTTTTCGGGTGGTCCTGAAATTATTTCAAATTATACAATATCCCTTATATAGAATTTACTTTATTTTTAGTATGTATTTCTAATATATTTTTGCCTTATTTATTTTGTATTCTGTTATTGAAAGGTGTTCCTTGCTTGCTACGACCTTGGTGCTGGTCAAAATGAAATAAGGGGGACAAAAAGTTATAGAACCGCTGGATTAGACAACCTTTAGATGTTGTGTGTGTCTCATGTACCTATGTACTGTGTGTGTGTGTGTGTGTCTGCATGTGGGTGCATTTGTGAAAAAGCAGGTGAGCAATAAGGGAAAGAGAGAGAGAATAAATCGTCTCTGTTTTAGAGGTTTATGCAACACACAGATGGTAGAGCTTCATAGCAAAAGTCATCATCCATTTGCTTTGTATCTGTGAAAAACAAAAAAAACAAAGAGATAGGTGTTAAACTGCTTCTTGGGCAAATCCATTAAACAATGTGTGTTTATATTGACAAAAGAGCCATTAGATAGATAGATGGGAGAAACCAACCTCTGTCATCCTAGTACTTTTCTCCTTTTATGCAAGGGACATATTTCCCTATAGACATGTTTTCACGCTGTAGTTGCAGTGCAGTATACCTACTGTATGTTTACAGCTGTGGCAATAATTAAGAGACCACTGCATCAGGTTCTCTGGTTTTACTGTTTATAAAATTGTATTTATAATACATTCTTATTTTAAGAATTCTTTTAAAAATCTATTAAAAATCTATTATTATTTAAAAAAAATGTGCAGTGGTCTTTTCATTTTTTTCAGAGTTATGTCCCTAGAACAAGTACATTTGCTCGTAGATACTTATTTCTTACATCTACTGATTCAAAACATATATATATAAAATCTGGTGTAATTTACACAGCAGATTGTGTGAGCAACTTACTATCGTAGTTCATTGTAAGACAGTGTTGCGTTCCTTTGTGATTGTTGGGTTCACCCTTGTACCAGTTCGCATAATCCCACTTGGAGCCATCACTCCAGAACCACGTGCCCTCCTAGACAACATTACAAGACATAGGAGAACATTAGAGAGCCAGTGACAACTTGTTGTTCCCTTCACCCCCTAACACACTGGACTAAAGGACAAAGGACAGTGATACACAGTAATATATATTGTACCTTCACTGCATCAAAGCCTCCAATCCATGTTAGA
>JAOEHI010008313.1:0-34517 GCA_025447815.1 Percopsis transmontana | reverse complement strand
GGGCTATGGATAAAATTGAAGGGGGTCTGGGCGGCTTCTCTCTAGGGTTGAGGCAGCTATTCCTTTTTGTCTGGAAGGCGTCCCAGAGGGGGCGTTGTGTATTGAGTGTTTTGAAAGCAATACTTCTATTAGATGGGAGTCAGTCGTCTGCTTCAACACTCACAGAATTCCTGATTCAACGCCCCTCTCCGGACAAGTGCCATCGGTCGGAAACCCAACGTACCCCGTATTTAGCCTCTGACTTTACATTATTTCGCGTTTATTGATATTGAAATGTCGATGGGGCCTTGTCTCTTTCCTCTGTCATCCTGGAGGACACAGCTCAAGTCTGCACCCAGCTAACCTGTGTTGTCAGGAGGGCATATGAAGAGGACAATGGCTGCCTCACACTCTTTGATATAATAATCAGCAGGCATGATGTGGGTCTTGGAGTGGGAAATAAACACATTAATAAACATTATAGCATATTTACATCTTCTAAAAGCACGTATTGCTTTGAGCGAGCCCTTAATTAAAATCACTTTTTAACCATGTTTACCATGCATTATTCTGCTTTGCAAGCCTTTCGCTTAGAGACGTCCAATGAAGAGAAATAAAGGTCAATTTGCATTGCATGTGCAGTACAATGGCTAAGTAAACCCGAAGCTCGCCTCTCGGTCTCACGTGGCCCTACTGATCAGGCTTTCCATTCTGCCACAAAACTCCCCCGGCAATGCCATTTACAACAAAATGCTTGATTATGCCAAAATGCAAGTCTATTACATCCAATCCTCTCCACGCCAGTAGACTTTTGGCTAGGTTATGCAAAGAACTGCTAATAAGAATCGGAAGGTTATGCAAACCGCACCTTTTCATAACAAATGAGGACAAAGCAAATACAAAAAGAAAGAAAAGGAAAAACAATGAAAAAAGATGCCCCAAAGCATTGCACTGTACCAATTTGCCAGGAGAGAGAACTCTAATGCAGCTCTGTGACCAGGTTAGCCATGATTCAGGATGAAGTTCAGACTCTGCGCTATAATTCATAGACACTACCTCCGCCACCCTCCTCTGTTTTTATATGCCTCTTAAGAAGGGCACCACTATAAATTCGGCAAGTTCTGACTCAGCGGAAAGCTAAACTGTGCAACCAAACTCGGGGGCCTATTATTCGCATCACATCCATCTCCTCTCTCTCTCAGATGGCCAAAGATTTTTCCTGTATCATATGTCTGTAATAGGTCCAATAACATCAAAAGATGAACAACATAAATTTCAATCATGAGCCCTCTTGGGAAAGAAAAGTGGAGAGGTAGAGGCGCTGGGCCAAATAAATAAACCACAACAGTAAAAAATACAATAAAGTACCATATGTTTACTGAACTAGCGAGCAGGGCTTTGGTACCTTTGAAACAACCATAGGTGAATCTCTGTTTTTCTGTCATTCTCGATCTATCCCCCTTCTTCGGTCACACGCCTTCATGTTTCACGCTCTTTATCTTCCGTGTCTTACACTTAAAACATGCTGCAAATAGACAGGAAATGTGAATAGAGCAAGAGCCTATCAAATCAGAGCGTCACAATAGGAGCTATTCTACTGCAGAAACTCACGGGCCAGAACCAAACAGGTTTTCCACTGCAGGAACCAACCCTTTAGGAACTATTTCTGGGCCGAAAGAAGGACCTACATTTTACTTCTGAGCGGCCCTGAAAAACCTTTGGATGGGGCTTGATGCTTATTAGTTAAATGTGACGTCAGTGGAAGACAACAACAAGCGCCATTATATTACTTTATCAACTAATTATATTTTTTAGCAACTTCAGAGCAAAGACTCTGTTGACGTTATCTTGAAAATCTCTGGTTTAACATTCTAATGTTGGTGTTGGCGTGCTGCCGCTGGAGAGATTATTATTTTGTCCTGCTAGGAATTATTTTGTCCTGCTAAAGAGATGAGCATGGTAACTAGCCGCAGTGTTGTCAAATGTGTGCATGTGCTCTCTCCCTTTGCATCACGTTTACATATTTGCCATATGCTCATATAATGCACACATATTGTCATATTGTGCAACACACTAAAGGTACAGTCTAAAGGTACAGAGTATTTGCAGCTTATTAGGCCTTGTTGGTCCATGTATCTTTTGCAAACTTAATGAATATATACTAGTTATTTATTTTATGTATTTATTTAAAAATTTCATTAAATTAGCTCTAGCTCTGATTAATAACTCATAGATACAGTTTGTAATGTTTAAAATAGAAAGTGTATTTAAGTAATATAAATCAGGCTGGAATTAATGTACGAATGTACATTGAATATGGCTCACCATATATATACAACAGAATTATGTACATATGATACATTTGTATTTCTAAGCATATTGAGTTTGGCAAGATAGCTAATACCCCTTGCTATGCAACACCTTCTCAGGCCATCAGACAGCCATCGCAGATTTTTTCTCATGGAAGACTGCAGGCAAACAGTGTACTTCCTGCCAACTGTTCTGACAGATTGGTATGTTGGTAAACCAAAATGTTTAAATTTGGACACAACACTCATTCACACTCATGACGCGAGTCATTCTAACACTGGTTGTCACTACATGTTTTATGGTCTTTTGGATACTGCAATCACTTTGGCTGGTTGACTTTCCACGAGAGTGATTTCGTAACTGCAAGACATCCGATGAGATAATTTCCTCCTAAGACCTTAGAGGCCGAAGTTCACTGGATTCACTGGATAGCCCTCTAGCAGTTGGGCCTTCAACTGTGTTTTTATGAATTCCACAATCTATAAAAAACATTTTAACCATAGAAACGGAACAGGGTGGGCACTGGGCACTTTCCGGCTCCAAATGTTATACTATTACCGAGCTAATGCTAAAGCTAGCTAATACTTTAGTAATAGTTAACATACATTTTTTACAGAAATTTAGGGTAAATTATTAACATTTTAAAATGGAAAAATAATTATTAATTAATAACCCACATACTGTGTGTACATGACTTAATGTATTTTTACTTGACTTGGCTAAAATACCGCTACTGTTAAGAAGTACACATTTGAAAGCTGAAAAGCACATTTCATAAAATTTTAAAACATTTATGCATGGCATGTGATAATTAAGTATAAGGTGATCTTAAAGGTGAGGATGAAGTTGAAATAACTGCACTTTTATAATGGAGAGTCATGGAGTTCATTGATTTCAGGAGGGGTAGTTTGAAAGCCATGTTGGCATGCGCATTTTAGGGATAAATGTTACGCAAGGGTTTGACACTACATCTTGGAAACCTAAGCAGGCAAGCTCATGCCCGCTGAGAATCACTCCTTGTAGCGAAACTATTATTTCTTCTGCGTGAAACTGCTTAGCCCTTTCCAATCCTGTCCTCGAGGCACAACAGCCACCCCATGTATATTTAAATACCACACCTTGTTCAGCTAATCAATGACCCATTAAGTTTAATCAAGTGTGCTGGTGGTTAAATTTAACACATACGGTACATGTAATGAAACCGTTCACTGAATGGCTGGAGTGCCTCTGGAGATGTTTAGGAACCAAATCTGTATTCTCCCACGCATCTCACAATATAGTACATGTAAAGTGTAAAGTGAAAATACATAAATACATATCTAACAAAAAGCACTCTTTTTACTTTAAGACAATAATGCTTTTTTAATTCAATTTCAAATGTGCAAATACAAATTAAAGTAAATATGGAATGAATAGTTTTTATACACATTAACACTAATATACATTAAATAATCCCTTTTGTAATTCTGTATATATGGACGCACTGTCTGCCCCATCTCGGTTTGTCATGTTGAATGACTTGAGCTCTGGAATCAGCTCAGCATTACCAAAATGTTGTCTCTTTTAAAAACATTTGTCCCTGCTTTTAGCCGGCCCTCTGGGGCACAGCAGGGATTTGAGATTAAGACAATTGTCTGGCGTTATCTGTATGGCTCTCAGACTTGGGACAAATGGAGAAAAAAGAAACCCTGGCTCCTTCTGGCTGAATGCTAATAAGATTGAGCCTTAAATACAGACCCCCACCACCACACACACACACTACTATCTAATTTAATACCAAATGCTTTGCTTAATTCTGATCGATTACCAAACATTGTATTAAATGAAAATAATGTTTAGCGCTTCATCCCAGTGACATTGATCTTTCACATTAGTAGTGGGTATGCAAAAAGGACATTCCGTCTGCCTTCTTACTTTCTCTCAGCTTTTTCCTTTGCATTGGGAGCATGTATCGGGAATGATGCATGATATAGCGATGCAAGATTGGGTCAGCATCTGTAGTCTATTTCAGAAATACTCATACAGCTGTCCACTTTCACATCGCATGTTCTGAGATCAGAACTATTTATTTTCTTATCTACGGCATGTATATATTTCTTAGTACAGTATGTATATATTCCTACAGTATATTAAGGTAAAACCCTATGGGTGGCCTCGTGTTGCGCAATGATATTCTGCGTTGAACAAACAATATCTCAGAATGTTAATTATAGTGTATATAGTGTATAGACTTATTTTTAGTCAGTGTTTAAACAGAGCCCGCTGTTGTGCATTTTAGGCAAGTCCAATATTAATGTATACTTTAGCAATATTACACGAGAGGTGTGCTTTAATTGTGATATTGCTTTTACACAAGGCTATTTATTTATCAAGTAATTCGCCCAAAAAAATATTAGCTCCTTCAGGATTCCATAACAAAATGTGTTGCCGGGCAACGTGTACCATTTTTGACCACAGGCTATCTTGCTATTTCATTTATCAGCGCCGGTCTACCTGCATGTCCACTGTCACTGTCCAGACACCGAGTTATGAGCCAGTTGACTGTCACTTGCGTATCTACTATGCAAAACGGCTTGAAATAAAATATCATGAGCCACATATGAGCCATGTGACCGCAAGCCAAGCTGCAGTGGTACGTTTTTTACGTACTGTATGTTATATATTATGTTATATAGTATTGTTATATAACAGTGGTTCATTCTGATGCAATAGACATCCCTTTGCTTAAATCCATAATTAAACTAAAAGTTAAAAGCAGAGTGCTTTACAAATATCCTGAGGGTTCTGTTGCCTTTTTTGTTGTTCCTTAAGTGGCCATTTATTAACACTGTACATGTCTGTGTTTTCACAGTTTTCAAAACACATTTTCATAAAGGACCTTAACTGCTAGGCACATTTTGTATGATGCATTTAGAAATGCATCATACTTTCATGAAAGCCACTTCCTGTTTAATTAGAGAACACTTGCCTTGATTTATTTACAAGAAATTCAAGGCTACATTTTCTGCAGTGCACGTCGAGTTCGGAAAATGACCCATAATTAAAAATACATGTCATGGCTCTTAGTAAAACACTTAATTTAAGTCCTCCACGCTTAGTGTTGGCTGCTGCTCGCAGTGATGCTCAAGACACCCCATCTGCAAACGTGTTCTTGGAATCTGTGCCAAAAGGGGTGGCTGTAGATCTTATAAAAGCTCTACAGTACCTCCATTTCAGCTCTCATTTATCTAGTACTTTTCAATTGGTCAAACTCTGCTTCACTACATGTCTTGATATTTTGCATAGTCCACTTTTTGCGCCACCTTAAATACGACAATCTTAAAAAAGGGGGAAAGTGATTAGTATTAGTAGCTGGAGCTATACTAGCTTTGTCGTCTTGGCATAACAAGCTAGACAAAGGAAGTGGATAAAATTGGAAAATAATAATTTAATCAAGTTAAAGGCCCCGCTGAATGTCTTGGTTCTTTCAGATGTGACTGTTTGAGCTTTTTTGCTGAGAAGAGTCAAAGCCAGAGCCTCATTAAGACATACATTGTTTTTAGCGTTCCTCTTAATCAGCCTTGATCTGATTTTAATGTATTTCTTGTTCCAACTGCAGATAGTTCAATGTCTATCCATCATGCCCAATCCATGATAGATCCTTTAATTAAATTCCATTTAAAAAGCAGTCCTACATTTTGTGAAGAGTTATGTAAAGGTTGAATGACAATAGCAATAGTTATACAAACCCCTGGGATGTTTTGGGAGTAATATTAATTCTATTTCCAGATTATCGTTAAACTCAACATTTTGTGAAATCTAAACCTGAGCTCAACTATCTAGTGCTAACTAATACAATGTTTACCCCGTTAGCATCATTGTAGGGATGTTGAGGTTAACTGTTTTGAGGTTAAAACCGTAATAAGAAAAAAATAAGCTATATTGAGTTCTCTAATGTTACGTGTATCCTTTTCTATACAGCCTATTTACTCCCTCTTGCGTTCAGAATGTTAATGAACACCCCTGTAGTCAGTTTATTTTCCTTGCTAAATTCTTGGACAAGTTGCGCTGTTGCGTGTTTGACTGCCCGTGTGTGGCTACATAGTGAGGATGGCGGAGAAACGTAGGGGCCCATGAATTGTATCCACCGTAAAATTGTAGTTATTTCAACCACCTCATTTAAAAATTTGATATCCCTACAACATTGTAGTATCTATAACTACTGTTGTGTTTTTCATAGAATCTACCACATACAGCAAATGTGCATCCTGGTAAGACCGTGCTGATTTTGCACACTTAGCGAATTTGTTCTGATAGACACATCAGTCTAGAAACTCTACTTCCAAAGTCGTTTGTGATAGGGGCGGCGTTAATAGGTGTCAGTCAAATCATTAGCATGATGACATTCTCACTCACAATCAACAGGTTTTATTTTCCAAAATTAATTACCCAATATTTCAGTCTATTCCCTTAATTCAAATTCCAAATGGTTTTATTGTAAAACGCCAGTGTCATAAATCCTCTTTGAGTGATTCTAGAACTTTTTTAGCATGCTTTTCAAAACGTGATAATGAGGGACGATGTCATGCCCACGGTGCTTGCCGTCCAATGGTGATCTCTCTTTGTGACACATGAGGAGCAGAAGTTTTAATCATCTTCATTAATCCATCTGGCCTGGAGAGATGCCATGGCCTGCTCAGCTCCTAAAGATTGACTTATCATAATGAACGTCTCTAACATTTTCCTGGCTAAGCCATATCAGTCAGTCAGCAGGAACCTATTTATTTATATATGTATTAATAATAATAATTATTATTATTATTAGGTAGAGAGAGGTCTTTGCTTTCTAGCATGGAGCTCAATTTTTATACAACTTAGAAGGTTATAATTGGTCAAGCACAAGAAGAAGGAGATACATGTGCATATTTTGAGAGTTGAAATGCATATGTCGAATGCTGCTGCTTCTGTTTGTACATTTTGACCTTTTGATCCACTTTATTTATTTATCTTTACCTTTTTGTGTGCATTGAGTGTTGATGGGTTATGTTCTAAGAATAGGATTAAGCAGTAAGTCGTTTTTCCTTGTGCTAAGAACATCTGCTCTTTATTGACCTCTCCCTGTTATGCCACAACTCATGTGAAAGAGCAGTACAATAGTGTTTTAATTATATAGTTCCTTATTCACACATGCACACACATACACGAGCACTGTCTTCCCTTCAGGATGAATATTATAACTTGAGAAGCTGAAGACTGTAATGAGGCAACATCAGTGCAAAAATGATTTTGTACATTTAAAGCTTAAAGTAAAAAATATGTTGCCTACAGAGATTTCATCGCCCACCAAACAAACCAGCCACCAATTTAAACCCCTCAACCTCAATTTATTTTTTCCCAATTTATGTATATAATTTTTTTTTTTTTTACTTTTTAACAAATCCTGAAACAGGACAGTGTGGACGTCAAGTTAGATTTATGTCTCGGCCATCTATGCTGCTTACAAATCGTTGCAATTTGTGCATATTTTTTACATTCTTTGACTATAATCTTCTAAATTTCTTATCTTAGTTCCCACTAGTATAGCCACCAACAACAATTGGTACATTGAATAGAGCGTGGCAGTGTTGCACTAAATTGCGTGCTGCCTGAATAGGATTAGCAGAGGAGGTATCAGCCTCCGCCAACATGAGAATAACACTAAATAAATAAATCGCAAACTAGTAGCTTCAAATATAATTTTTTTTTAAATTTCAATTGACCATAATGAGTAGCAAAACTGACATTTACTTTTATGATGACGATATAGATTATTACTTTAACACAGAAAAATAAACTAAAAATCCATGTTTCATTCCTGCTAATGAAGCTCATGGGGCTCGTTTGCTGGCCCTTGGCTCAGTAATACATCACACTAACTGGAGAATGAGGGGAGAATAATGTCTGTCCCTATATTGGCATCATGAATCTGGTGAATTCTCACTGAAAGTCGAGATAAATAGCTGGCCCCACCTGACACCAGCTCTCACTCTGATATTATAAGATGAACTATGTTTTAAAGAGCCCTTTCTTATGATAATTTAGCAATGTGGACCGTATAAGGACACTGCTTTTTTGTTTAAAGTATGTGGTTGAAGTACGTATCTAATGTTGTTAAAGTCCTAAGATGTGTCCTGGCAAAATGCACACATACATGTATATTCCCATTTGTTTACTGCCAGGTTGATTTCTGAGTCATTTGTCTCTTAGAGGACACTTTATTTATAGGAATACTTGCTCTGTGTTATTTGTGCCAGTAATAAGGTTAGAAACGACATGTACTCTATCTCGTTTTGTTTAGAATGTTCAGATTATTTTACATAGAAAATCCAAGTTGTATTGGCACATATCTTCTGCCTCCCTTTATTGGTAACGTCCTACGCCTCATTAGCCATAAAACTGCCAATTAGGCCTCTATCATGTATGCTGAGAAATATAGTTTAATACCATTCACCTGTGTGGGTATATAAACTACTGCTAATGAGAGCAGCTTGGACAGTGACCTTTCAGGTTAGATTGGTGCAGACTAGAGCATTTTCAAATCTGAACCGATTTTTTAAAAACGTGGGAGACCACAGACATAAACAGACAGATTTAAATGATTTTTAATATTTTAATGGTAAGAGCGCACACACTAGACAATCAAGTCAAGACACAGGACCACACACTTAGCGTTTATCCTAAACAACTTCAGAGTGGCGGACTTCTCACAGAAACTCACGTGATAATTTTTTAGAGCTGCCTGTTATAAAATGCAGAGATTTCAATGATTATATATCTACAAAATCTGTCTTGCCACACCTAAATTACTACTTACTACTCTTTAAGCAAATAAATATACAGGCATAATAAAAAATACAGGATTAATAATAATTTAATAAAATCTATGGGGATATCGGCATGAAGACAATCTTTTTTGTCACTCCATTTGCTTCTTTTTTTTCCCACCAATTTATAGAAGTCGGTGGTCACACTTTTTTGAAGGTTATGTGTTCTGTGTTTACATTATATTATGATTGTTTCCTACTAGCCGATAAATACACTGGCCCTACCTGACGGGATGTTTTGCATTCTGAGATTAATGTAATTTAAATGTAATCTAATTTTGTGTTTACAATATCTAATATCTTACCTTAATAAACTGTTGCGTTGGCTATAACTCTAAATCCTCTCTAACCCGAGGTAGCAGACTGTTACCATTTTATTACAAGCAAGTCTAGTAGAATGCAGAATGTCAGGTTGTTGTTGTAAGAGGCAGCCCAGTACTATGGTGACCACATCTACTCTTCAGGTAAACCCCTCAGGGTCCCCAGTGTCGGTCTTTATTACCTGGGCTATTGCATCACACAAGGGCCAGTAACAAGTGGAAGCCAAATCGCTGTTTGTACCGCGGAGAAAAATTACACGCATCTGTCTACTGTGATATGTCACTTATTTTAATTATTCTGTCTTCTGGCAGCTTTCCACTTGCTGGTACAGACAAACTAATGATCATTAGTCATCTTAACTCCACCTATCTTTTAGACATATTGGTTTTATATTGAATAACACAAGGGCAGAATGTATAATTGAGACAAGCAATATTTGATTTCTATTACATTGAGTAAGTAACTGTATAATAGATGGATAATGATAATATAACTAACTAAAATATATAAATGAAGGTCCCACTAACTAACTAACTAACCCAAATGACAGCAACCAACAACCATTATTTTTTCCTTTGATTCTTTGGTTTTCCTCTGCTAGATAACAAAACATTTATTACTTTTCCCAATAAATCCTATTACTGTGACAGTGTATGGGATGATAACCAGGCTTAGAGGGTTGTAAGATAGGCATTGGAATCAAATATAAGAGTGTTCTAACTACAAGGGGAGTTCTGTAATGGAATACATTGGATTGCCATATTCCAATTTGCCCTAAATTTAGAACTCTCAATCAAGTAATGTCAGCCCACCGGTTTATTAACTGATGCATTTGTTTCATAGAAAATGGCTTTATAAATAAATACAAATAAAACAAAAACCCTCTGCATGGGAGGCCAGAACAGATTGTTTTGGGGTGGGTGTAGACAACATTACAGTGTTCTATTACCACACATTATTGTACACAAGGCGCAGCCCTGATTTTCTTATTGTAGCAGAGAGTTCACTTAGGGAGCGAGCTGTCACTCACCAGGCTTGGCGGGCAAATAACAATATGACATAAACTGGAATGGCTTGTTTTCGCCCCCCAACAATATATTTATTTTAAAATAACAAAGACAGACGACGCTAACTTGAATATATTTATTTGACCCGAGAGCATTTATAAAAAATATAAAAAAATATAATGCCTGTACATATTTCTCATTACAGTCGGTTAGTGACATTCTGTAATTCTCTACCCTGGGCCGTATTTAGCATGTGCTGTATATTTTACAGGAAGCAAATAGAAGAAAGTTTCCAGAAGTGAGGCGGTCATGACGAAGGATGAGCTGAACGACAGATAATGATAATGAGGGCTAATGTACCCTTAGAACATGAGGAGAGCGCTGCCACCATTGCGACAGAAAAAACATCCATTATCTTTAAAGCTATAGGTCAACAGCGTCATTTCATATTCTGTCACTGACGGACTAGATTACTGGAGAGAAAAATCTAATCAAATAAGATCAAATGTAGCAAGTGTATGTTGCTACTTCTACAGTACCTTGGGGAGGATGTCATACTGTAACGCATCCTGTGTATGTGTGATCGGATCAGTTCATACAGGGCGATGCCCACATCTATCTGAATGAAACCTGTTAAGATAAACATGCAGGTCTAGTTCCTGGGGCCATACAGTACTGAATATGGACACAACACAATGGGAGAAGATGTAAAATTAACGACTGAATTCATGAATTCATTCATTCATTCATTCATTCATTCATTCAGTAATACACTATGCAATGCAGGTTTTGGCCCATACTGTATTGCATTTGCATTTGTTTTGAGGGGTTTTGTGTAATGGCTTCAGTGAAGTGAGGTTTAAATTGGTGTAATACATGCTGTATTAATCTCACCTCCAGCAGAGAAATGTAGGTCTAGTGACCATATGGTGGTAGCACTAAAATATGGAAATATGATGCCATTGCCAAAATACCTGAGACCACAGTTAAATTAATTAACTGGACTTGCGGGAGGCCTGGAAATTTTCTATTGTATGAACTCCCTCTGTTAATAAGAAGTTCATAGCCTAAATAAAATAAATTCATTATTTTTTTATTGTAATGTATGCAGCAAATTTATCGGCAAGCGTTACAGAGGTGTCTTCACTTTGTTTGTTTATTTATTGATTTATATATATATTTAGTCGTGGCTTATCAATGAGACCTCGTTCATCTCTCCAAATGATACAGGAATATTTAATAAACTAACTCCTCGCCATGTAGCCAAAGTCTAAGTATACCACCTCTATAAATGTAATATTTATCTCCTTCATATACATGACTTCTCTAATTACAGTGAAGACAAGCGTGACGTCAAAGAGAGGAAACGAGATATAAATGTGACACTAATTGCAGAAACCATGAATCTAAATAAACAAATACATAGAGATAATAATGATGATAAAAACTGCTAGCAGCATTTATTTGGGCCAAGCTCAATCAGTGGCACCATTGTAGCATGTGCAATAAGACATTTAAAAAAATAAATAAAATAAAAAAATATATATATATATTAAGTTATTATCCCCTGACCTTAGGTAAAATGATTCCAAAGAGATAACTAATTTAATGTGACACAGTATTATGCAACATTATATTTCTTTTTGAGCATCAGATGCACTCTAAGAGGTAAGTAAGTAACATGGCTGTAAAGTTTGGTCCCTATCATAATCTGTTTAGGAGGTGTACTTCACACTCTGTTTGGACACTTTAAGGACTTAAAAGGTAGTGGTGTAACGGTTCTGAAACCAAGAACGAGGCCGCAGAAAAAGCGTCCGCGGTCTCGTGTCAAACTGCAGTCCATTACACACACCCCCCAGCCCACTGCAGGTGCAACCTGTTCAGCTCTCATTGTTACAAACGGAACAAAACTAATTTTTCATTTAAATTATATGAATTTGATGCTTTTATCTCCAGTTTTTGCCAATCCACATTGTTGAATTTATTTATTTATTCATAACCATCCACATTGAACTAATCAATGTAATGTACAGCACCCTCATTAATTCATGCGATTGTATGGGTCAATTGAACCTAAACTATTTTCTTTCATATTGCTCAACATATTCAGTGTAATCTCTTGAGGATCTTTCTGTGCGTTTAGGAAACGAGAGATAGATTTTTTAAATTCCATGTATGGTTTTCATTCTTCATTTGAAAAACTAAATGAAAAACCACAACAGGACTGTCTACTTCTACATACTTATTCTGTATATTGTACAGTAATACTTTATGGACATGAAAGACAAAGGATATGTCTCCTTTAATGTTATAAATGGTGATAATATTCACAATGTGGTCCTCCCCCTGTAAAATGAACCTAGGTTCAATAGAATATAAACAATATAAACGCATATGTAGAGGTTCTATTTCTGTGTCTGTATTATGTCTTTATTGTGCTATACTACAAGAGTAAGATTAGCACTTCTATTTTCTGTCTCCTCGGTGGGGGGGGGGGGGGGGGTAACCACTGTGGAGAGTTTCAGAATTGATAACCCTGCACATAAACACAATAAAACACAGTCGGATGCACCTGATGCACACATGATGGGATTATCTTTTGTCACCTTGGTGAATATGGCCTTCTCTCGGGCCGATACAAGAGCATTTATATTTATAGATTGGTCTTTTCACTTTATTGTCAATATGCTTTTTGTAGACAAAAACAAACAACGTTCACCTTGGCTTATACAGTATGTTTAATGTGAATAGATGTTTGGACTACCTTAAGTAAAGCACCAATACAGCTATTGTTATGTTGAACAATGTTAAAAGCTCCTTTCAACATTGTTTTTCAGTTTTGACTGATGAGAACTTTCAGGTATAAGTTGGGCGGAGGTACGCTGGAAATTTGCAGAGCTCAGCCAACTGCTAATCAAAAAGAACCAATCACGAAGAAGGTGTCAGTTGCCCCGTCCTAACAGGTGGAACATAGCGTGGGAGAGTCATGGAGGTGTCAATCAAGAGAGAGACGAGGTCTAGTCAGCCAAGTTCACTCAAAACAACTGTGAGAGTGTACAGGGGCTTCAAAATATACAACATTATTGTCTATTATGAAATAAGAGGAATGGCTCATGTCAGGTTTATTTTGCCCAAGTGAGTAACATCATTAGCATTGTGCAACAAGTAATATATGATAATACTCAGCCACGTGCACAGAGATTTTGGGGGGCGGTTAGTACTCAAGCGGAATAAAAGGGCTCCTCTCTAATAATTATTTATAATAAAAAAAAGTTATGTGCAGTGTTTCCCTCTTGTAAACAATTTTGTGCTCCAGTAAGCAATCATAAACACATTGTATAGATATGAATTGTTATAAAAAAAGTAGGCTAAGTAATATACTACTTTATCACACGCTCACAGTAAAAATAGAAATCCATCCAATATAGGCTAATGTTATGGTAGACTATGCCCTGCATGAATATTTACATTGTCTTTTCGCCATCTTCGTCGCATAAGTAGGCTAGTAGAGCGTGCAAGCAACATTTTTTAAACCATTCACTGGAGATCTCATTCTCCTTGTCTGATACCCTGTCCACACTAGCGCGGTTTCCTTTCTACGCTCGCTGAACCTATTTCGTTGCGTCTCCTTTCACTTCTGCACTCAGCTCGTTCACCGCTACTGTTACTGATTAATATTGCGATGACGATATGACTCGCGATATATAAACAAATAAGTGTTCATTCCACCATTGCCGCACCAGGAAAGAGAAGAGTCTGGACTGGGCTGCGCGACTCTTACGCCCAGCATATAGCAATGGAGGTGCCAGCCGAGGTGGTAGATCAAAGTGCTCTGGCTGGGGCTTGGAATCTTACCATTGCTTGGAGGTAGAGCGGGGCAGTTCCTTTTGCTGCCTTGTAGGCCAACACTAATGTCTTGAATCGGATGCGGACTGAGACAGGGAGCCAGTGAAGGTCTCGGAAGAGGGGGGTTATGTGGGAGAACTTTGGTTGGTTAAATACTAGACGTGCTGCTGCATTTTGGATTTGCTGTAAGGGTAGCAGAGACCGATAATCCGGCGAGAAGAGAGTTGCAATAGTCTAGACGTGAGATTACTACAGCTACTAGGAGCTGTGCCGCTTCATTTGTGAGGAACAGCCTTATCCTTCTGATATTGTAGAGGGCAAATCTGCAGGCTCGGGTCATTGCGGCAATGTTGGCTGCGCAGGACAGTTGGTTGTCCAGGACAACACCTAGATTCTTTGCAGTTGGACTGGAGGACACTGTGGTGTTCTCAAGGGTAATGGACATGTCCATTTGGGGGCAGTTCTTTGCTGGGAGGTAGAGTAGCTCTGTCTTTTCAAGGTTGAGTTTGAGGTGATGCACAGACATCACAGACAAGCACTGATGTCAACGAGACAATTAGAGTTTCTGGTTTAGATCTGCGTGTCGGATGGGGGGAATGAGAGGTAGAGTTGGGTGTCAGCAGTGGTAGGAGAATCCGTGAGAAGAGATTACAGAGCTAAGAGATCTAGTGTACAGTGAGAAGAGTATGGGTCCCAGCACAGAACCTTGTGGAACCCCAGTGGAGAGCGGGCAAGGTTTTACAGGTGTCCATTCCATAGGACTCGATAGGAGCGATCTGTCAGATAAGACTCAAACCAGGAGAGCGCCGAGTTGGCAACGCCCAATTCAGCGAGGGTCGATAGAAGGACCTGGTGGTTGTCATTTAGCCAGAATTCCTCTCTAAAAAAATGTATATATATATAAGTATAAAATAAGACAGGCAGATTAAGCCCCAAGTGTGACATCATTTTTGGATTTTCACCAATCTCTGACATGTTTTCCCACTCCGAGTAAGTTATATCAAGTTTGGGCACGTTTAAAAAAAAAAAGGCAACACCTTCTGAAATGCAATGTTCAGCTCAAAGGGAGAAAAGTCTGTCTGAAATGGAATGATATGGAGTCTTTAATGTCTGATCAAAATGTTGACCT
Organism: Percopsis transmontana; assembly: GCA_025447815.1. NCBI lineage: Eukaryota > Metazoa > Chordata > Actinopteri > Percopsiformes > Percopsidae > Percopsis > Percopsis transmontana. The sequence goes on along the minus strand of JAOEHI010008313.1, from coordinate 19,083 downwards.
AGTGCACACCACATGATTTTAGCCCTTATTTTTCTGTCCTTTTTTTCTGGCACTTTTTTTAAGATCGTTGACGAAAAAAACAGGGACACATTGTGTCCCAGATGCCCTGACATTTTCAAGCATGTATGAAATTATTGCCACTAAATCCTGTAGTGTGAGCTGATGTGTGACGATCTACCTTCACCTGGCTCTGCAGAACAGACAATGCTGGCTGCCCAACCATCCTGTCCTTTTTAGTCCTCACTTTTTGGTTCGTTGTACACGGTTTTTAAACAAACTAATATCATAATTTCTTCTAATTCATATATATTTGAAGCACGTTTGTATGTGGCTCTGTTGAAATCTCCGGTGCTCAAAGTTTCAGATGTAACTCAATGTTGGCAAATAAAGCATGCATGTGTTCCATGTGACAATTGAGTTTTCGGTATCTGATGCTCTCTGTCGGGGGCTCCTCCAGGTGAAATGTCTTGTAATGTGTGAATGTCACCTGCGCTCGGTCGAGTAGTGTGAGCCCCATTACGACAAGACAGAATGTATTGCGAGCAGTGTAGCAATTTGAGGGTTTGGAAGTTGTGTCATGTGAATATGTCAACAAAGCGTTGACATATTCAAACAGAAAACCAAAACCCCACCCCAGATGTGTTTATTGTAGTGCTGTTTTCCCATTGTTTAACAGTGAAGTGTTTTTAGTTTTTATTTGTTTTTTTCATATTCTTCATTTCCAGATGAGATAAACTAAATGGTATGCAGGTTGCAGTCTTTCTCCATAAAATGTCCTCGACAAGTATATTGGCAAATTCATAACACCAAACGACATGCCTTCACATACTCAAAGTCTCTTACAATGCTTTCTCTTCATCATTAAGTTAATGTATTTAGTTCATGTTAATTTCTTACCCTATGCCCCTATACCCTAGATGATGGATCCAGTGTAAGCTGGCACATGGGCTCCTGTGTGATACTGCCTGCTTTGCTGCATGGGCACTCATGTTCAGCTGTAGGTGGTGTGTTACAGAGACCGAGACAGGCAGTCTTCCTTCTAACCAAATTGTTCCATCTTTTGTTTTTACCTCTGCTTTTTCACTGTTTTGTTTCAACAGTACACAAACAAGGTTTGATGGGAGTTTGCTGCTAACAGTTGAGTTAATGCATTTTTGAAAATGGAAAGAATTAAAAACCTCCTCAGTCACAAAACAAGGAGCACATAAAACAACTCTGCCCTCCCCCATTTTGAAGAGAGCAGTGCATCGAAACACTGAGCTTTGCCGACTGTCTACATTTCAGAAGTAGTTTGTGAGGTCATTACTTGTTTTTGTGGCCTTTTGGTAGAACAGACTCTCCCCCACTTCCTAATTGTCTGTTTTCTTTGAGGAGGAGGAGGACAGGAAAACACATTACCTTCTTCCTCACTCAGGCTTGCATACTTTAACTTACTCTGACACATTTTAATATTAAAACAATGCTTAATTTGGATTACCAGGTGGTTATGGAACTATGGCAGTTAATGTGATTAATTGTACAGCATTTCTAATCTTAGAAAAATTAAAAATTTTGCTATCATAATGACATCAATTCAATACAACAATCCAGTCTGTTTAGATCCCATATGTCCATCAATAAAACCGTATACACTAACATCAATAAAACCGTATACACTAAAATGCAATGCAAAGAACATTGATTGGTTAAAGTGGAACTGAAGTTAAGTTCCACTTAAAGTTAGAAAAGCGGTTTCAGAGCAAGACTTCTGTACTGGCATGGTACCTTTAGCTTGTCAATTTGTGATTTGCGATCACTATATCCGAGTGGACAAGCATAATATTCGTAACGAAATATAACATAACAGAGGAATGATCCTCCACAGTATAATGTAAGCTGACATTGGGATCCATTTCTGTGTCAAAGTCCATGTTTGTTAATGCCGCCCACCTTACCCCATCCCAATCAAATCATGAATTACATCCCTCCTACATTTTGTCGTGCCCTAATGTGCTGTTTTACTTACTACACTCTTAATGCTGTTTCATGTTGTCCTTAAGTGTCTCTAACTAAGGAAATGATTGTGTCTTTTGTGTACTGCTTTTGTATTACTTTAAACACATCACCTTGACAACATTAGGTGGATAAAGATGAGATGACAGAGTATCTTTTGTCAGTAATTTGACATTTCCTAGTAAAACGTCATTAAGGTTGGACAAAAAAAAAAATTCTTCACACCATCTGCATTTGAGAGGAAAAAAACTCTGCAACCATGTTTTTTTGTGAAAAGGGAAGAGAGAATAAGTGGCCGAACAATTAACTATTACATCTGTGAACCATTGCTACATTAGCTAGCTCTGTTTACTGTATGCACACAGATTTGGCCCCTTGGGGATTTTATATGATAGAAGACAGGGTAGGATGTTATATTATTGGTTGGAATGTTAAGCAAGCCCTCTTGGACTTGCCTACGTCACCAAAACGTTTCAGTTTTACAGGAAGTTAATGTGATTTTGAAGCCAAACGAGTAAAAACAGCATTGTTGTGATTCTTTTTTGTAGGTTTTTATAGGTGCATAATTAGACTGGGGAAGTGAGCTACAAATTTAAAATAATCAATTTTGGTTTCCTTCTGCCTTCCCCTTTCCATGTGGCTATTATTTATTTATTCTTTATTTTTATTTTTTATTGTCCGCTGGCATTAAGACTCTAATAGAAAAGCCTTGGCTGCTATATACATGGTACGGCATTATTATATATTTGTTTGGCTTTACAGAACTATAAAATTTACCCCGCACTCCGTTTTAATTGTGTGCATATTCAGCATCCTGCAAGAAGCCCCCCTCAAATCATACCGCCCAGAGCTATATACCCAGGGCCCTCCGCGCTATAGCATCTGACAGCTTTTATGGAACAAGCACTCTGCTCTCTCTATACCTTTGCACTGGGGTCAAAGAGAAGATTGTATCAGCATGCAGTATGGCGCGGAGGCTTTGAAAACTATTTGATTCAGGAGACCGCCAGGATCAATTTCAACCTGGCCGGCTCCCTGCTTGGCTAGTTTCTATGGCTGCCAGTTTGGGGCTCTGACCTGGATTACAATGCTCAGTCAATGGGGCTAAGGGATTTTACCCGGAGATAGTTAGAAGTATCCATTCCTTCCCTTGTTTCTCATTGCCTCCTGCCATATCTCATCCTCATACTCTGCCTTGCCAATAGGATTTCAGCAGGACTGTAATATTTAATTCCTTGTAATATCTGACAGCAACGGTGCATATACACAATTGTACAGATATGATACAGAAATGGAAACCTATAGCCAGGTTGTGTCCCCAGACAGCAATGGACTTAATGGACTTTGGGTTTTCCTGCTGTCCTCTGTGCTATGCTCATTTCACATTGCCAAGCACAAACGGATAGTCCCACCCCTCAATATGTGCACCGCGGCAAGCCTGGTTGCTTGGCTGGAATATAGGCGGTGGCGGTTCCATTGACATCTGAAATCGCGCCCTACTTGCCATTTATTGTACCCTTTGGGGTGGCAGCCATTTTGTGGTGCTGTCCAAATTTCTAGTGGAATACTAGTCAGATTCCCTTAATAGTTCACTATTACCCATAGTGTTCCATACAATATTGTACCACTGAGCACTACTATAATGTATAGTGATTTATGTTTAAATCTCTATGTTAAATCTCCAAGACATCTCTAAGTTGTCTTCATTTTTGTTTGATACTTAAGACTCTTGATAATATTTCCAGCACATAATCAACAATTAAGCGTGCAAATTCAGTCCTAGTATAGATTGGGCCCACGGTTGTGTGTACTATGTGACTAAATATGTGGTCCTGTAATTTGGTGGTAGATTTGTATGGTGTTTGACTTTGCTGCAATGAATCCTAATCATCTCTCTATATTGTTTTTCCCATTGTCTTCCTGTGCATCATGGTGACCTTCCACTCTTCATAGGTAAGTCCATTTATCATTTCCACTACAAATACGAGTGCCTACTAAGCAATGTACAGTCCATTACAATCTGTATGCTAGATTGGAGAATGCACTTAACAACTCGACCAAATCCAATGTCTCCTTCAACAGCACTGGCACTGACAGACACAATGTCTATTTTTGATGCAACACATTGGCTAGTCCACCCACAGTATTCCTACATTGCTGTTTACCAGTTGGTTGCTTGGCTGCTGTTAATTAGCTTAGCTCACAGTCGACACGACGCTGCATACTAGGAGAAGGTCCAGTTATTCTGACCTTGACTCACCCTTTGAACAAGGCTGCCCTCGCAGACACTAGATGCTAACGATAAAGTTGGTACTTGAACAACCGTACACCATTGTTTTGATAAACCGTAGCTATTGAGATGATGCACTCCTAGCTGGTACAATAAATATAGGTTTATGCAATTGGACCAGGCCACTTCCTATTACAAATGGCTGCCGTTGCGGTTCAATTTGCTTTGTAGATGCTCACTCGTAGAAGTAGTCTGGTCTAATTGCATAAACCTATATTTATTGTATCAGGGGCTGGATAGTCTAGTGGTCTGGGAGTTGGACTCCCAGCCATTAGTGGGGAAGATAGTCTAGTGGTCTAGGTGTTGGACTCCCGGCCAGAAGGTCGTTGGTTCATGCCCCAGAGTTGGCCTACCTGTAAGCATCCTTGAGCAAGATGCCTAACCCCTATCTGCTAACCCCATGTAATAGCACCATGTCACTGTAAGTCGCTTTGGATAAAAGCGTCTGCTAAATGACCTAATTGTATACAATTGTAATTGTCACTCTCTATTAATTTCACCTACCAATAGAATAAAAGAAGCTTACTGCCTGTTTGCTAGACTTACTACCTTATGCATGGGAATATATGTTATATGTTGAACATATAACAAAGAAAGTTTTTCAATGGCACCATTTGTTTAAATCAGAATGGAGTCTCGACAGGTGGCAAGAACTGAATTGTTTGATTAGTTAGAGGAGATGGGAAAAAGATGTCCAGCCACAACCACAACACGACAACCCGCTTATTTATTCATCATTATATAGTGGAAACATTCACTGCAACTGCTCACCTCCCATAACAGTAGATCTGCCAGTACACTGCTTCTGATAACCTCATGGTGAATCAGTGGCGCAGTCGCATGTCAAACACCGTCCGTACCGCAACGTCTATCATGTTCACGTTAACCTATTAAATTTACTGACCCTCGCAGGGGGGATAAAAAATAAAATAAAATTGCGTCTGGCATTTCACTGTGTTCGCGTGCCCACCGCTGTCACATTATCATGAACATCTCATGCCCCGTCACTCACACATCAGAGAGCCAGGGTGCGGATGGATGTGCGCTCCGAGGCAGACAGCCGTGCTTTATGACTCCTTGGTGTTAAAGCGCCAGCGTGGGAATGAAGTGTTGCCGCGGCAATGATCCCTCAGCGCTGTGGATGCACCCCTGACAGTGGGGCTCCACTCATTTCCATGCAGATGTGCATGCAAAAAAAATCCAAACAAACATTAGAAATTCCTGCTGGATGACTCTAGCCAAGGTGGGAAATATAAAATAAATAAACTGAAACGGCTTGTACTGTACACACTTACACACACACACACAGAGAGACAGAGGGCTGGAAGCCTCAGATGACTTAAAGGAGAACGCTACATGTCAGCCCAAGGCCAAAGTTCTGCAGGTGCGGACATCTCTTACATTGTTAAACTTTCTCGTCACAAACTCCCCTTCCCTTTAAATAGGACAGACAAGAGAGAGAGGGAGGGAGTGGGGGAGAGTGAGAGAGAGAGGGGAGGGGAGGGGAGGGGGGGAGAAATAGAGAGGGGGAGAGAGAGAGCGGGGGGAGAAAGAGAGAGAGATGGGAGAAAGAGAGAGAGAGGGAGGGGGTTCAAGGACAGAAAGGGGAGATGTGATTGATCTAAAGGGAGATGTGTCTGGCCAGGCTCTCAACTATAGCCACCCCCCCATCCCCATCCACCCCTGTTACAGCCCATAGATCCAGCCGTCCTACCTAAGTCAGGATGATGGAGGGCCCTGTCTGCATCTCCGCTGCCGCGAGAGGAGCCAGGGGGTGGGGAGGAGCAGTCCGAGTGTACAGGCTGTTCCGGACAAGTCTGGGTCTCCGCCGACATGGATGGTACCAGAACAAAGTTAAGCTTTCAGGGCCACATAATACTGGAGGTATATTTCCTCCAGGCCTGGAGGAGTTGATTATTTATTATTGATTGGTGCGCCATGTGGGTTGCAGACCGCGGTTCTATGAATTCTGTATTTTAGGATTGGAAATGTAAAATTCAATCACAGAGAGTCCTGCTATTTCCATTTCTGCTTACCAGGGTCGGAGCACATCAAAAATTTTTAAATATTGACATTTTCGGGGGATTCGATAAAAAAACAGAGCTGACATTTGCATTAATCGATCGGCTACAGAAAAATCACTCTGGGAAATTAATTTAGTTGTGTTTTCCAAATTTCATTTAGTTTCAACAAAAAGTCAAAACTTGTCCATAGGGGCTTTCTGTTTACACTTAATTGTCCATATGTAGTGCACAGAAAAACATTTTTGTAACATATCTGCATGTCTAAACCATTTTTTACGCTCTATATTTTAGTCCAGAAGATCATTTTGTCTACCAGTGGCGCAGTTTCATGTAGTGGAGCTGTGAAGCCATAAAAAAACGCTAACGATTCCAATTCTTCAGCGTTCCCGACAGAGGCACATACAGAGGAGGCTAAATGAGCTCCCCTCTCACAACAAGCCATACATCCCTGTGGAGCCAAGCGTTTCAGAGCCGCTCATTTGCCGTGGGAGCGAGCAGTGCGAGTCTCTGTGTGTGTGTGTGAGAGAGAGAGCCTCCCACAGTGTTGCGATGTCGCCTATTTGGTTGTCGTCACGTTGCCCTTCACGGAGCAGCCCCCCTCCCCCCACGTAGCCTTTATCACATTACTTATGTGTAGGACCTCAAGCAGGAGGGTGGGGGGCTGAATCTGAAACGGACAAACCCAGGAGTCCAGAACGATTCCGAGGCCGTCGGAGGGGGCAAAATTATGTAAGGCAGGAAATTAGTGACATTCTCTGAAGGCGGAAGGCAGTTTCCCTGCTGGCGTTTGGAGATTGACTCAAGGGGGGCAAGGGGCAGGTCCTTGTTAGGCAGAATTGAGGGTCCCAAACCCTGGCTCCACTCCAACATGCCCATTGGGCCTCTCTCTCTCTCCTGGAGAGGATCCTCCTGAAAGCACCTGGCCAACCTGTGGACAACACTGGCATTACAAATGAATCCGGCGAATCTCCTGCAGCAGGCTGTAACCCAGGCAACAGGCTGGCCACCACATGCTCTCCGAGATTGTTTACAAAATGGCAAACAGCCGAGTCGAGAGCCTGCTGCCAAGGCAGATGCATCAGCGCCAGCCAAAGGGACCGTCAGGACAGTCTTTCTATCCGAGCGATGCCATAGTTATCCCTTGTTTGTTATCACGTCTTAGCTTAGTTGTGCTACATCTGAATGGGAAGATTACAAATCAAGGTTTAAATGATTTTCATGATCATCATTTTGGTAGCTTAAGTACACATTTCTTTGGAAGGCTTTTGAGGTATTTTTTTTTTATGCAATTAAAAAAAATTCTGCTAATTCTACTTTAATGCATCATAGATGTGAGCCATTGGATGTATGCATTGCTTGATTAATAAGCATTACATCTCACGCCCTATTAGGACAGGATTAATTTTACATTGGGAGGTGGAGTAATGCAATTTTACCACAGGACGTCTTTAATATGTATGGCCGATTCGCACTTGATAAGAAATCTCTGTAAAAATGACAGAGATGGGAGTGGCTACTCGATTTATACACTGCCGTTACACCCAAAAAAGTAACTTCCGCAGCTCATAACTAGAAAACATGGCACCAGAGGAAAGAGAACTCACAACTGGACAAGGGCTGAAACTGTGCTTAATTTCAGTTTGGGGCGAACTGAAAGTGACTGAAATTGCGCGTTCGGACTGGTCTAAGCTGAGCCTCAGAGGCCAGCCTAAACAGGCTACCGTCGCAGCTGTTTCAGAGCTCACCAACACCTGTCCTCACCTCTCCCTTCTGGCACGTGTGCTGATGAGTGAGAAAGGGCAGGCTACCATGAGCAGGTGCGACTCAAACTCAATCAGCAGGTGTTGGCGATACACGGCAGATCAGCCATCGCCTCGCTGCAGGAACCCCGCGCCGTTGGCACGCGCTAGTGCGAAAACAAATAAAGAAGAAAAGCGGTGGTTGCCAATGCATGTGATATTCAATTATGTGATAAATTCCCATTCAGCGTAGGGGAAAAAAAACAAAACATTTTTAACTAGGCGTCAACTCGAGCGATAATTAGTGCCTAATTGGTGGGCCTTGAAATAACGTGTCTCCATGTAAACGCTCCACACTGGAGCTCACCTAAGTCGCATTTCACAGAGTTGGCTCTCATTAGACGGTGTTTCTGCCACAACACATTAAAGGAGCAGTGTGTAATATTTAGCCACTGGGGCACAGTGCAATGAACAGGTTGATCGCGGCGCGAACCCACACAATAATGGCACCCTAATGCATGTGCAGAAGCTATAGCATGTGTGAATCCTTTTCCTGAGGCTTGCATCCAAACAATACAGCAGTTATAAGTGAAAGTAGTCCCTCTAAACCAAACCGTTTTCATGATAAGGCAAAGTACTAATTGTGTTCAGTTTTATACATTTTTACTACATACAGAAATAACCTGCCACAAACGGGGTTTTTTAAATACCAGAGAAATGATGTAGTGTGACGCTAGAATCTTCCATGCTGTGGCTTTAAGAGAGCAGAGCTACACAGGGGGGTGAGAGACTGGCCCGCAGAGAGTTTCACCGCAGGTGATGGAATGGGACTGTAATGGCAGTAGAATCACGTTTCCAGCATCCTGTCAGATGGGTTTCTCTTGTGCACCTGCGAGGAGTTAAAGAGTCAATCTCTGCCCCTTTGTCTTTCCTCCTGTCTGAAGTCAAGTCTCTCTCGCTCTCTCTCCCCCTCACTCTCCCCCTTCAATTTCTATGTCTCGCTTGTCCCACTCAACACCTTGAAACGGTGCGTGTCCACATGCTTGCGTACGTGTGCGTGCACGTGCATTTTGTTGTGAGAGAAAGCGTACGTCCATCAGAACATTACAGCCCCGCGGCAACCGTAATCCTATTACAGGAAGGCTTCATCCCGTCCTCATGCTAATTGCGTCGGGGGGGCTCTCGTAGTGCAGCTGCGAGGGTTTGAGGCACTTTATGCAGTTGGATTCTGCGAGGAAAAAACTGTTCTGTTGTCTCTCTCTCGTTACTTTTTCCATTGGAGCGGGCACATTTACGCCAGATTCTTTTATATTTCCTTGTATTTTATGATTCATACAGTTTAATGATTTCAAGAGCAGCAGAGAGGGCGTAAAAAGAGAGTGTATCTATCTGTGTGTGTGTGTGTGTGTGTGTGTCTGCATGTGTTTATCTGTGTGCAAGCGGTGTGTCTAATCCAACACCACAGACCCCCCAACTCCATCCCAAACCCCCTTCTGTCCAACACCCACATGGGACAGGTTTGTGTGTGTGTGTGTGGTGGGGGTTAAGGCCTCATACACCTTACTGCCGCCTACACTTAAATTGGCTTCTTCTTCTGGCGTTCCACTCCAGTAATCATCCCCAGTGGTTGGGGTGGTCAGCAATGTATGTGGACAAATAAACAAATGCCAACGCCAGAAAGGAAGGAGCCACAGCACTTTTCTCACCTTGGAAATGGCAAGGTGTGTGTGTGTGTGTGGGTGGGGGGGAGTGGGAGACCTGTACTCCAATATTGTACCTCATCACACATAAATAATGTTTACACACACAAATGTATGCAGACACATGTTGTGTCGTGTCAAGAGGTCACTGCTTTCACAATGTTTTCGTAAAAAATGTCCGTGCTTATATCATTTTTAACAGTCCAGCCAGACACCCGAGATCGAGTGGCTGAAATGTCACCGCATTGACCGCCCCTGCTGTCACTCTCTTTTTAAAGTCTTTTTTAAAGTCCTCTCTCTCCCTTGCATATCGAGTTTGGGGGCCAAGGAAACAGAGTAAAACAAGCGAAAAAATCACAAGACACATTTACATTTACAGCATTTAGCAGACGCTTTTATCCAAAGTGACTTACAATTACATTGTTCTATTACATGGAGCAGATAGGGGTTAGGCATCTTGCTCGACTCTGGGGTTTGAACCCACGACCTTCTGGCTGGGAGTCCAACACCCAGACCACTAGACTATCCCCCCCCTAAATCACAAGACACGAAAGCGAAACAAGTGGCGGTCAGGGTAGTCTGCGGAGGGACACATTGTGCTGAGGTCCATTCGGCGAGGCTCTGCATTCATTCAGAGGCGCTCACTACGCGGAAGCTATCGACATGATTTCCGGCGTTACTGAAACCGAAACCTGACAGCCATTGTGTTCCTCCATTTTGCCATTAATTGGATCACTTCTGGAGCCGTCGTTGTGAAGGCGACACGATGAAGCGGTTTTAAATAAGCTGTCTGTGCTGCACCAGTATAATGTTGGCTGTTCTGAATTGTACAGGTTGTTGAAGTTGAATGTTATAGTTAAACACAATATATTCTTCTATTTCGACTTGTAATGAATCACAAAGAAATAGTGAAAAATCAAAAGGTGCACTCACTTTATTCCAGATATTCCCCACGAGAAAACCAGCGTTACAGAACCCTTCTCCACATAGCTCATAGTCTCACATCTTCTTTACCCTCCCCACTCTTTGTTTTATTATTGTCTTAACAAAATCAGCTGTAATCTTCCGTACACTTTCTTTGGATCCCCTCCCTTTCGCAAATGAGATTCTCTCAAACGCATCGGCTGCCGTTAACAGCCAGGGCAAATCGCAATAATCTCCTCACGAGCCGCGGTTTTAGCGAATGACTGCGGAGGCCGTGGCTAATTTGCTGTCATCGCAAAGGTTTCTGCCAAGGAGGCAACGGGCCGCGATAGTAACTCGTGTCTGACGCTTCGCCCCTGTCAACGCACCCCTCCATCTCCCCCCGGCCATCCATTTCCTCCTCTCCAGAGTGCGCATTAACAAAGACGCGGCGTGTTGAAATGGCTTCTCCAGCCCCGCCGACACCCTGTCAATGTTTCTGAGATTACCCTCGTCACCTGTCTGCCTGTCACTGGCCTGATGGAGAGTGCATGACAGAGTCAAGAGTGGAAGCGCGCACACACACACACACACAGACAGAGAGAGAGAATTAACAGATTATAACAGAAACAAGGGGCACCCAGTTGGAGGCCGTATCAAAAAAGCCCTGTATTCAACTGCAGTGGTCTTTAATAAGCTGCACAACATATTTCTGTCCTTGATGGGTGTATGTTTATAGTCTTTGTATTGTGCGTTACATTACGTAATGTCCCTTTGATGGTGTCTGAGCGTGCCTTTAGTGCTTGTATGGCGAAACGAGGGAGTCTCCTGTTGTAATTGTATCATTTGTGGAAGAGGAGAGGTGGAGAATAGCAATTATGAAGACTCCAATCCAACTCTGTACTGGCGTATAGTAAATCCCTAACAAGGCCCCCGATACCCCGAGACGTGTAAAGAAACAGCACAGCTGGAAAGAAATTATGCCAGCGCTTGTCATCTTCACATTTTAGCTGAAATCTCTTGACTGGGAAAACTAACAACACGCTTTAATCCACCTCGTGTCAGCTGGTAACGATACGTATTCATATTCATGAGTTGAGTTGCATAGACAAAAGCGTTGCAAATAACAGTTTGTGTCCTAAGTCTCTTGCCAATATTTTGTGAGCTTCAAGGCGGGCTTCAAGGCAGAAACCCCTAGTCTGTGCAGAGAGGAGAGGGGGGGTCTGGCTAGGCCAATATGAATCACCCCAGAGCCACAATCTGGCCAGCCATATTGCTCTCTGGACCCAAGTACCTCTCGACGGGGAAATCGAATTTCTGCCGGTGGTGGTTGCGTGAGGTTGGGGTTAAATGCTAAAGGCTCTCCAGATACCTCAACTGTATATTAATGCAGTGTAAGTTTAGTTTAAATATGTGGTTCATTGTCCCTACATGGATAATGAGTGAATACTGTATGTTTTACAACACACAAAATATGTTAATGATTTTGGATGTATATTCACACTGTATTAGATACCAGAAGTGTATGTTTGTGATACAGGTTTTTACATATTACAGAATTTTGCAGGTAAACGTATCGATATTCTTTATACTTAAATAATGTAAAATACAAATGAAAAAAAAAAAATTATATATATATATATATATATACACACACACATCGATGACCCAAAACATTATGACCAGTCTTAGATGAAGTGAATACGGTTGATTATCTCACACGTGCAGGTCTGGATATTAGACGGTAAGTGAGTACAGTAAGTGAGTCTGTTCTCACAGTCTGCTTGTTGGATGCGGGAGACGTGCAGACGTGCAGGGCTGAGTCACTTTGACAAGGGCTAAATGGTGGCCTGGCGACTGGGTCGGAGCACCTCCCGACTTGCAGGGGCTTGTAGGCTTGTAGGGTCAGCAGTGGCGAGTACCCGCCCACAGCGGCCCGAGGAGGGACAAACCACGACCCAGGCGTCAGGGTGTTGGGCGCCCAAGGCTCATTGATGCAACAAACCGACAGAAGGGCTACTGTGGCAGAACATTTTATTGGTGTTACGGGGCTACGTAGTCACAGACCGGTCAGAGCGCCATGCTAACCCATTGCGACCCCCCAGGTGGTCATAATGCTTTGGCTCATTGGCGTAAATGTATGTACACAATTATTATTCCCAGTTCTAAGTAATGAAAAAGCTCTAGAAATAGTTTTATTTTTATTTTGGTGAGGAATGCCAGCTTTGCCTTTTAAAGACTAAATATTGAGAGAGAACCCACAAATGATGCCCATGAATGTGAATCAGTGTTATTAAGGTTGTCAGGCTGTACAACACAAGCCAGCCCCTGGTAATGCTGTTCTCCAGTCCGAGTCAGTTCATATTTTGAAGGTCCCGAGCTGATGTTTTGTACGTATACTGCAGCTACACACCTAAGACACAGGGGCAGGGTCAGGATAGTCTAGTGGTCTAGGTGTTGGACTCCAACCCGGAAGGTTGTGGGTCCGACCCCCAGAGTTGATCTACCTGTAAGCGTCCTTGAGCAAGATGCCTAATCCCTACCTGCTCCATGTCTGCTGAATTGAATTGAATTTAATTTAATTAAGACGCTTTTAAGACCTATAAATCATGTAACTGTATGTCATGTTCTGTAGATGTCTCTCTTTCATTTCAATATAAAGTGTATCTGTCTACCATTATTTTCTAATTTGTAGTATTTCCTCATGGCGGACATTTCTGTAGCTTACACAATAACCAGGGCTCCATTAAAAGGCTTGTGAGTAAAAGGCTCGCTTAATGCGCCCTGAAATAAAAAAAAGCCAATCATTTATTTTAGGTTTTTAGTGCAGCATGCTTGCTGCATTAAAGCTCAGTGTAATAACTAATCAATTTTAAAAAACATCAACAATCAAACTCGGACCGACAGGTCAACACACTGTGTACGAGCTATACACAGACACCGATACAGGCACACAAACACTTACATCAACTCAGGGGAACTTTTAACAGTCAGACCACCTTTTACCACTGCGCAGATTACATTGCACCACTCCTAAACCAACTGCAATGTGTCAGCTGGAAGAACCACAGGGCTGTTCTCTTGTGTGAAGACACTGGAGCAGTTATTCAGAACAATCACAGCTTGAGTTAACCAGCTCATATTGAACCCTCACTAGGGGAAGGGAGATGGAATTGGACACACACTGCTCAATAAAACGACTAGGCTAGTGCAACCTGAAAGGTGAAAGGCCCCGGCTACAATGGCTATTATGGTTTTAAAGGAAATGACAAAAGCACACTCGTATTATGGTATTGGTGTAAGGTAGCCACGTGTGAATAAGTCTCAGTTTGTATAGATATTGAGATATACCTGAGGGAACTGCCAGTCAAAACTGGTAAAAACCTATGATTATGATATGACTAATATCTAATCAATCAATCTGAAATGCTGTGAGACTTGACCTGAGGATCCGTCATAAAACACAACACAAGGAGAAGATAAAAATGTGAATTTATTAAAACACACATAAATGAAATGACAAACTACAACTAAAGATAAATTAAATGATTGCTAGATAGATAATGAACGATTATATGACCTGGTGATCTTAAAACGTTAGAAGGTAAAATTAACAGAGAAAATATTATTTGAATATGAATGACCCTTAATTCGTTATTACTAATAGAGGATAGGAAATCTACTGGTGTCCTAATAGTTTAGGAGAGAAATTAAAAAGACATCTTCTAACTTTAACCTTAATCATATGTCAAATTACTAAGCAGCATTATGAGTATTGCAGCATACGTGTTAGTCAGAGTTCTTTGTTCTTGGACAGCAAACTGTTAAATTTTCACTGATTCCCAAAATGACTTGCAACAGTCGCTCTGGCCACTCGCTCTGGGAGTGTTGACCAGTGATTGAGAAGGTAGCTAGAATCTAACTTCACTAGCTACAGGTACATAAATACTTAAAATGTGAAAAAAGAGAAAGTTGACAAATCTTGCAAGATAGCTTCTAAAAGAAAAATAAGAAGACAAAAATGTCAGAAAACACATAAGCTCATGTGTGAGGTACTCTCTCCCTCTTGATGGGGAGATCATCGCACACTACTGTACTAAAAATCGTAATGCTAAAGAGATACTGGTATCAAAAAGCAAACAATTATGTGATCTTAATGAGACTTTATATAAACATTATAATTCAAGTGTGCATATCAGTCTTTAGCTTTATTTAAATGTTCGTCTAGTTATGTGCGATCAGTCAGATCTTTATGACTTCTTATCTCTTGAAATGTAGGTCTGGTTCCTGGGTTGTCATCTGGACCAGGCTGTGAGAATTGTTTGTGCAGTTTAGATTCCTTCCAAACGGATCTGACGTGTGTCAGAGAGGGGGCAAAACATTGCACATCTGTCTGTCTGTCTATTGATCCATTGATAAGTCTGTCTGTCTCGATGCAGATGTTTGCTTCTTTCAATATTTTTTTGTAATATTTTCTGTATTGTGCATTTATAATTCACCCAGGGACAATAAGTGCTTTTGATGGACGTCTCTCATCTAACTTGAGGTGTTGAAATAGATATTTCCAAGGCAACATGCTTTTGCTAATGCAAAATGTGGTTGTGTGCTTACCACTGAATCCTCCTGTATGTGTGCCAAAATCAATGTGACTTCTATGTATATTTTAATTACACTATGTATTTTTGTGTGGGGGAGTGTGAATACTTGAGTGAATACTTTTTCATGTGTGGGTGTTGCTGTGTGTGTTGAAACATGTTTCAGTCTGTGTTATACTTTTATTAAAGGGGACTTATTATGAAAAACTCTACTCTTCTACATTCCGGTATCTGGAGTGTCCACAACCCATACAAGTTGAAATAAGACAATTCAGACAGTTTCTTTATGGCAGTCTATGTTTGTAAACGTGTGTTGCAGCAAGCCGTTTTGATTTTGAGGTCCTATTGGTTACTACAGATGGGTGAATACAGAGTGGGCGGGGTTTAAATCAGAAGTGGGTGAGGCCTATTTGCAGAACAAGTATGAGAGAGAGAGAGAGAGAGAGAGTGTATGTGCAGTTCAACATGCTGGCTATGTAACAGTACAGTAAATGTACAGCCATGGAAAAAATTAATATATTATACATATACATATTCTTGTAAATATAATGTAATAAATATGAATCAACAATTTAAAAAAGTATATATTAAATAATTAAAAAAATATTAAAATATATGTATTAAATATAAATGTAATCGTATATAGATATTATATTTTTAAAAATGGGAAGTGGTCGCTTTATTTTTTCTTCCATGGCTGTATATCCTAATATTTAAAGCCTATATATACTTAAAGCCTTCATTTGTAATATTTAATAAATATAATTTATTTTATAACACACTGATGTACCCGGCCGGAAGTCAACTAGCACACACTTGCTGCATGTCTCATAAATTGCTCCCCCTCCCCTTTAGGTGTTGGTTGCCTAGCAACGGGACCCCTCATTTTCCACCTCAGAAGTATGCGTGAGTGGAATGCGAGTTGTCCTTTCCTTTCGCTTGGCATTATATTGGGGGGGTAGGGAGGGGTTTTACACACCTGGCAGAGATCTGCCCTCTTCTAGTTGGTCAGATTAACTGACAGTGTGAACCTGGGGGATATACTGTATACAAACGGCTGGTGTTGGCGATCCAACATGCATACAGCCTTGCCACTGTGTTCTTCTTCTGTGATAGTGTTGTGTGGAGCAAGCAGCAGTGTGGGGGAGGAGCTCTGTGTGTGGCTGGCCTATCACGGAACATGTGGACACAGCTACCCAATGAGGATTTTATATGATACTCGTGTTCGTAAAAAGTACATTATCCGTACCGGATACTTGTGTCAGTGTTCAGCTCAAACCAATCTCACTGGCTCGTTTTACACAATGACTTTTTCAGAGAGAAACTTTTGGCTAAATTACAGGTTAGACAACACAATTGACCACACAACTGGAAAAACTTGAGTTTTACAATAGGGGACCTTTTAAAGCAGTTTAAAATGCATTGCTGCTGTGGCATACATGCTGTTATTTCTGCTAATGTGACAGACATATGCCTCTTTGAACCCCCATACTTCCATATTCATATAATTAACACTTCGCGAGTTCCGTGGTATGTTCATTACTTTTCAATGCCGAGTTGAGTCAGCACAGCGGAGGCCGAATTTCGACATTCAGACCTTGGACTTGTCTTAAGTGCTATTCACCTATTGCTCAGCCATTCACGCTGCCGAGCGATATTTGTTCCCGAGATGAGTAGTACTGCTTCCACCACTTGTGGCGGCATGTCCCGAAGTAACCCACCTCTTGCCGGTGTGATAGAAGCCCAGGCCAGAGATGACACTCTTTGAGGAAGCTTTAAAGAGCGCTTAAAAGCCTTTTCCAGTTCAACTTGCCAGTCTGTCTGACATATGCACGCTTGGAGATATGTGCTCGAGTGCATGTTAACACACACCGGCCTGTATCTAAGCTGTCCTCTGCAGCTCCTCCCACACTCCAGTGGACCTGAATTGGAGCACCTTTTTTTTTTTTTTTTGCTAGCATTTCTTTTTTTTTGTTTGCCTCCCCCACCCCTCTACTCAGTGTGACTAATGACACGACCACGAGCGGCTCTGGCCAAGGTCTGCTGACCGCTGACTGTTTATACCGCTGCCTCACTCGCATCCCGAGGGAGTCAGCTCCGTGGCCTGGACGTAATGGTCACCCAGTGCCTCTCTGTATTGTGTCTGCAGCACAGGGGTGCCTTTGGGGATTCCAGCCTGCCTTTTGATGCCGGGAGGAGGAGGAGGAGGAGGAAGAGGAGGGAGAGTTATTTGACGACGGAGAAACACTCGCTGCCTTCTGATTAGACTCCGGCGTGAAGAATTATAGCTCCACTTGCGTGTGCGATTGTGTGTGCTTTGTCATACCGTGCGCGTCAGATTAGCTAAATACGGGTTAGCTAAAAATAGGTTAGCAAAATACCCTGCCTTGAAAAGTAGATTTACAATACTTTGTACAATTAGCCTATACTAGATATTGCACTCACACTTAAACACTAGAATGGTGAGGTAATGTCCAGGAGGCTATTATTTTTTTTGTCGTAATTTCTTCAGTGTACCTCATTTCTGGCCCTTCCTGGCTTTTCCTAAACAACCACAGAGCTTGGGTTGGTTGGATTTTAATGGTGCACTTGCAAAGCAAGTAGATGAGTTTTGCTGCTGTTTTGCACACACACAAAAAAAGAAAAACCCAACACTAAATGGCACTTTTGAGACTCAGTGCCACATTCCTGCATAATGAGCACAGGCCATTAGCACCCGGAGACAAAGAAATGTGACCAAGAGTGAATGTCAAAACTTATTGTCACTCGTGTTTTCAACAAATATGTGGGATAAAAATTATGAGGAATAGTCGGCCCTATTATTATTATCAGTAGTAGTAGTAGTATTGTTATTATATTTCCTGAAAGGCAAGATTAAAACATGACCTGGCCACCTAAAGTCTCGAACAGACCCAGGCACAATTACAATTAGGTCATTTAGCAGACGCTTTTATCCAAAGTGACTTACAATTACATGCTGCTATTACATGGAGCAGATAGGGGTTAGGCCTCTTGCTCAAGGATGCTTACAGGTAGGCCAACTCTGGGGCTCGAAACCATAACCTTTTGGCTGGGAGTCCAACACTTTTTCTCTAGTTTTATCCAGCTCCTAAAAAGGTGTGTGTTAAATGCCTAAAATGTAGATTATAACCTTAAAGGGGAAATGTTCATGAGCCCAAGTTACCTGCACTTCCTTGCGTTAGGTTGTATCCATAAATGGGTGTCGGTGTCATTTACTTTTTCTGCTCTAACCACCATACACGTAAGCCTACAATCACGTTAGACGGGCCTGTGTGGATGAGATTCATGTCCTGATTGAATTTGACTTCCGCACCTTGCCTGTAGCAATACTTCTACTTCAATTGAGGTGAAATATTGGCGTGTTATGGTAATAGCGTTACATTTGACTACCAAATGGCCACAGTCTCCACACTCATTCATTCTCTCAGATATCACAGGAGTGATCAATCAGTAAGTTGATCCATATTTTAATGTTCTCCGTAAAGCCTTGTTGACAACATTTTAGGGCTTGTCTGTTGTCTATTCCCTACCCCAGCACTGTCTTCCTCTCTAATGCCCATAGATACTCTATCTCCTGAGAAAGAGAAGCAAGTGGTTTCTGTTTGAAGGCTTCCCACTGTAAAATTTTACCCAAGCACATATCATTGCTGGGTTTGAAGAAAATGCGAAACTGGCCTAAGATATTTAGTTAAAGCAAATAACTGGATGAACTTCTCGCTAGGAATATTGATACATTTTTAGGGAACGTACCTTATGAACCAATACACAGTTTGATGATGGTTTTATTTATTGTGTTTCCGTTCAAAAGATGTTAAACCT